>CM071936.1:26874593-26989414 GCA_016081115.2 Rehmannia glutinosa
ATTATTTAGGAGTATTTGGACGGCTTTAAAACCGTTGTTTTGGTGTAAAATCAAAATCATCAAAATCATGATAAAACCATTTATCAAACAATCTCCTCCTTTTTGATGATTACAAACCAAAACAATTTTAACGAAGTCGATTTTGAAAACAAAACAATTTCCCAGGTTAAAGAACTATCCGTTGTGGCGACAACATTCGTGCAATAAACACGAGGATGGGAGTAGAGATATTCAAGCACATATAGCAAATGCTCCCCTATCAACATGCACAATAAGAGTAATATAGAAACAACTTCAACATAAGCTAAAATCTTAGCTTATCGATATTGAGCTTAAGTATCAAAAACTTAAAAGCTCCCCCTGTCAAAGAAATATCATTAGAACCGTATATAAGTCCATACTACAACCAATGGACCATGATTCATACATAATCATAATGCACCAAGTGGACTAAATGTGATCCACAACTTATGGCTATATGAAGCCATAGCTTATAGCTTCTTTTCGTTAAGCTTATCTTAGCTTCTATGAGCTAAAGAGCTTATAACCTGTAGCTTCTATGAGCTAAAGAGCTTATAACCTGTTTCTCCCCCTTTGGAATCATCAAAAAGAATGCTAGCACGATAAATACATCATATATTCATATCAAAGTGCGCAACTAAACCGATGTATCGAGCTATTTGAATATTGAAGCTTATAAACCAAATAGGAGGGAAGAGTCGACTCATACGACTTGTAGAAGCTTATGAAAGATCATTTGATAAGCAAGACATGATCTCTATAAATATATAAGACTTTTGAAATCGAGAGAATCATATAGATGATGAATTTTTCATTGAAACGTTTTATCGAACACTTGGCGGGCATCAAAAATTTAAAAAGATATATATAGCCCTTGTAAATGAAATTAAGCCAAGTTTTTCATCACCAAATGCAATTTAATAAATATCATTCATCAACAATCAATAAGCTTATCACAAAAATATATGAATTACATCAAGAAAAATACATATAAGCCACAAACTCGAGGGTTCATTGATTGAGCTAAAGAGAGTGAAATTCTTACCACTTGATTGGTAAAGACGAGCAATGATGATGATAGTCGAGCTAGATAATCCCCAAACTATGTAATTCATGCAACAAAATACATTTGAAGTGAAATGTGTGTGCAAATGACAAAGGGACGAAATAGAGAAGAAAAAGGCCAAAATGCCAAGTCTGGAAACAGAACCATTTTTATCCAAAAATTCGTTCAGGCGACCGGTCCGGGCATGGGCGCCGGTCGAGTGGTGGGTGACCGTCGGCCCTGCCCTGGCAGCCCAGTATTTTGGTTCTGTTTGAAAAATTGAAGTTTGATCCAAAAATCCGATTTTTCACCCCTAAGTTTTAAAAGCGTGCAAAAAATGCAAACGTAGACCTCATTCAATATACATTATGTTATAATCAAGCTCGAAATGAGGTAAAATACTCGGCGGTGGGCGATTTAAAAGTCGAGTTATCCTTGAGACGGAATTAAACACATCTCAAGTTTTTGTTAAAAATCACAATCCCTTAAAAATATATCGAATCTCAATATGTTTAGTTCGATTATGACGAACAAATTTTGAATACGAATAACCGTATAATAGATACCAAACTTGTTATCTGAAAAAAATAAGAAACGTTTTAAAGCTTTGGATACAACAAGTCATAAGAAGAAGTGCCTTTCAAATATTTGAAAATTTCTTTTAATGGCACTTTAATGAGATTCGTTGGGATAGTTTTTGAAGTCGAGCATATAGACATAAGGCATATGGAATGTCGAGTCTATAGGAATAATACAAGAAAACATACCTCGAATTTGTTTGTCGACCGATATGCCTTTCTCAACCTTTGTCAATCTTTAGTCATAGAGGTTGAGATATTTCTTCTTTCTTCAATGCCTAACTCCTTCAAGAGTTCAATATAACCATCTTCTTGGCATTGAATAATTTGAAGTCAAGCAATAAATTGAGCTCCCCATCATGCTCATTTCAAGTACACCTTGCATCAACTTGGAAAAATATCTTGCACAAATATTCATTAGTAGTACCAAAAATATTCTCATAAATATGCACAAGTAAATAATCTTGCCCTTTTTCAAAAAAAAAAAAAGAGAGTAGTATCAACTTTACCTCTTGTAAAATCATTTAGCAAAAATAGCTAAGTCTATCAACCGTACAAGGCCTTTTATAAAAAACATTTGGCCTAAAAAAAAATTTTAAACCCCAATAGACTTCTACTTGAATAAAACCATTTAGAAAATTGGATTCAACATCCATTTGGTAAAGCTTGAAATTTTCTTAAAGCAAGAATGGGCAAGTAAAATGCAAATAGCTACAAAATGTGCTATGAGTGCAAATGTTACACCAAAATCAATTACCTTTTTCTTGAAAATACCTTCGAGCTACTAACCTCGTCTTAGTTCGACCAATTTTGCCTTGGTCATCGAGTTTGTTAGGAATACCCTTTTTGTCTACTTCATTACTATCATCATAGGGCATCGATTTGTCTAAGGTGTTCACAAAAGAACATATACATCCAAATATTTTGAGGTAACTAATATTTGGAGTACTTCATTCTCATCTACACAACTTAACAAACTCATTCGGCATCGCTTATATAAGCAAGAAAAAATAGCCCAAGTGTAAAAACATGCTTCAATCATCAATCACAAAATATCTTGCATAAGAGCATAGTAGAAATAGATACTATATATATAGACCATGAAGCAAAAACACATACTATGCATTTAGAATATCATCAAGAGTCTAATAAATCATGCAAGTTCAAATAAGCTTAAGAAAGCTACAAAAAGGTCTCTTTTGAAATTTGAAAATCCGATAACATATAGTTGAGACCTCATTTAAAAAAGTATTTGAACAAGAGTTGACAAAGCAAATATGTGCAATCAAATATCGAATAGTGCCTTTCAAAAAAAATCTAAAAAATCCTCTTAATGGCACTTGTATGAAATACTATGAAAAACAAGCACATAGGCACATGGCAATACATATATCGAGTCTATAAGAGTAAGAATAACACAAGTAAACGTACCTCAATAATTTATGCCTTTCTTGACAAATAATGACGTAAATGGCCATTTGTGAAAATATGTAAATCCTACACAATTCTTAAAACAAATCTAGCACAAATCATAATGATAAGAGTGTAGGCTAAGAGATATCACAAGTAAGCTCATGCCATAAAAATCCATAAGAGATGATAACACACTTTAGTCTACAAAAATGCACAAGAGTTTTAAAAACATCATATAAGGTCTTCTTTTTAAAAAAAAATTTTAAAGCACAAATATATATTGAGGACCTTAAAAAAAATAAATACTTGAAAACTCATTTTGCAATTAAGACACAAATAAAAGCATGCATAAAAAAAATGCATATTTAACTAGGGAGATACGGGTTACCAATTACGACATTTCAATGGGTTGTGCCGTTCCCATTGTTGATGATATATTCCCCTTGAGAAGTCACTTTGTTGATGATGACTTCTTTGATTACTCCATTTCCAAGGTTTGTTGCCTTCCCATTGTTCAAAGTCTCTTCTTCTTTGAAAATCATATTGTTGATGATGTCTTTGCCATTTCCAAGGATTGTATTCTTCCCATTTTTGATTATATTCTCTTCTTGGAAATTGGCTTTGTCGAAAATAGTTTCTCCTTCTTTGATCAAATGAAAGCGGTCATTTGATGTCTTCTTAGCGGTATAAATTTTCTTGATCATTATTTCACGGGTACCTAATATGGCATTGTTTTGTGGTACCCTCATGTGTTTGGGTCCTTTGGGATTAGTCTTGAGACTTTTAGGTCTCCAACAATAATTAGAGCTATTTCTAGCCCGACAAGTATTTACCGTATGACCCTTTTTACGCATAATAAAAGCATGTAATAATTCTAGGAGCATAATGACCAACGTCTTAGAGGCTTGATTCTTTTTCATGTGATTGTCACCAGGCTTATGATCAAGTTCTAGTTTGAATTATCACAACAATTAACAATATTGGTCATTCTATCGGTACTCAAGTTGGATTTAGATAAATCATTTTTTAAGCAATTTATATCCTCAACAAGAGTACTATTTTCTTTCTCAAGG
Source organism: Rehmannia glutinosa (assembly GCA_016081115.2). NCBI lineage: Eukaryota > Viridiplantae > Streptophyta > Magnoliopsida > Lamiales > Orobanchaceae > Rehmannia > Rehmannia glutinosa. The sequence continues at coordinate 26,878,724 of CM071936.1, forward strand.
TTTCTAACCTTGTCAAGAGTGGTGGTGTGAGCACATGATAGTGATTCATAGGAAGTAAATAAACTATCCTTATCATTCTTTAAAGCAATGAATTCCTTTTTCAAATATTTGTATTTAACAAGTAAGTTTTGGAATTCATCTTGTAGTTCATCAAAATCATTTTGCAAATCACTATAGTCATTATCATAGGAAGTAGAGGGTTTAGAACTTACCTCGTTTTCTTCTTCGATGCCTATGAGGCATTGTTCAACTTGTTCATCATGGGAGGTTGTAGAAGGCTTATCCCATGTTGTTGAATTTGATGTTGTATCCATTTGTGAAGTAGATGCTTTTGATTGACTCCTTTCATTTGCAAATACTCCATAGATGGCTTCTAATTTTTGCCATACTTCATGTGCCGATCGAATTCCTACAATATGTTCATATTCCAAATTAGTAAATGAACAATACAAAATATTGAGAGCTTTACCGTTTAAGGAGATGATTTTCTTTTCTTCATCATTGAGCTTTTTGAAGCCTTTGGAGGTGTGTGGTGTATCTTTCATCGGAATGGATTCTCCATTTATGACGGTATTCCAAATATCAAACCCGCAACCTTGTAAATAGCATTCCATTCTTTCTTTCCAAAATATAAAATTTTTGGAATCAAACCGAGGTGGCTTGGTGGTGGAGGTGCCGGAAAGATGAGCTTCGTTCGTAGCCGACGATCGTTTCTCTTCACTCGCGATTTGAAACGAGCTTGCCAAAGAGTTTGGCTCTGATACCACTTGTAAGTCCAAGCGGCTACGATAATCTAGAGGGGGGTGAATAGATTATCTCCATCTTTTGGATTTCGCCCTCTTTTTCGAAGTGAATGCTCAAACACAATAATAAAAGTGTGGAATGTAAACAACACACGTCGATTTAAAGAGGTTCAACCCACCTAGGGCCTAATCCTCTACCACCCCAGTATATCAGGGATGGATTTCAAAAAGAAAAAAAGATTTTATTAATTTACCACAAATTAATACAACACCAACTTACAACAACACCTTGAAGAGCGCCACACTCTTCTTCAACACCACCTTTGAGATTACCACAATCTCACTTGAAGATTACCACAATCTCCAACGGCACCTTGTGAAGATTACCACAATCTTCAACCTTGAAGAATACCAAATTCTTCAACACCTCAACAAGAAGATTACCACAATCTTCTTACACCTAACACCTAGATCACCCAAGTGTGTTCTTACCACAAGAACACTCACAAGGATATCTTGTGTTGAATGATTACCCAAATTCAAGATTACAACTCGATAATTGATAATACAATAGAGTGCAAGTGTAATCAAGAAACGCCTAGACCTCAAGGATGTGAAAGTGAATAGCTAGGCAAATTACAAGAAATAAGACAATGTAAGAACAAGTGTATTCTTGAGTGTATCTTGTTGTGTTGTAGTTTTCTCTCTTGTTGTGTTGCTTCAATTCTTCCTCTATTTATAGAAGATGTCTTGTACATGATAGGCTCCTCTTGGAGACATGAATTCTATAAGAAATTGCAAGACAATTGAAGAAAAGAGCTGTTAGAAATCAATCCCACAATTTAGGGAAAAGCTGTCTGCTGCACAACGGTTAGAATTTTGTTGTCAAACTTGGCGGCCGTCGCGACAAAAATAGAGTTTGAAAAAATCGTATCAACATTTACACAGGCGGCGACGGTCGACGTGCACCTCGGCCGTCGACCCTAACCACAACCGTCGTGCACTCATCAAAAAATGAAAGATGAAGTTCTGTTTCGATTTTTGCTCCCAGTACCGGTCGCCCTATAGGTCGACGGCCGACGGCTACGGTTGCCCTATAGGGCGACGGTTGCCCCTGACCATTTTTCGCAAACATGAAGTTTTCTGTTTTCCTCGACTTTCAGCACGGGTTGCCCTATCGCGACCGGTTGACCTCAAAACAAAAGTATTGTCAATTTTATATCGAAAATAAAATTCAAGAAATACTCAGAAAAATAGTGAAAACATTTTAGACCGATCGGGAGTATTAGGACAACATTTAGAAACATTTTTTTGGTAAAAATACATTAACAAAAAATCATTAAAAGTGTTGTCTAGTTTTGTCGGAAATAAAACTTGAAGAAATACTCCGGAAAATATTAAAACCATTTTAAATCATTTAGGAGTATTTGGACAACCTTTAAAACCATTGTTTTGGTGTAAAATCAAAATCATCAAAATCATGATAAAACCATTTATCAAACACTTCCTATGCTGGAACTACATTCTCAACGGACTGGACAACACATTGTATAATGTGTATTGTTCGGTAAAGACTTAAAGAGCTGTGGAGTTCATTAGAGAAAAAGTATAAAATGGAAGATACTGGTACAAAGAAATTTGTTGTCGGCAAATTCTTTGAGTTCAAGATGGTTGACAGCAAGACGGTGATCAACCAGGTTCAAGAGATCAACTCATTCGCGCGATATAATTGCGAAGGAATGGTTGTGAGTGAATCCTTTCAAGTACCTGCTATTATTGAGAAGCTACCGCCTCTGTGGAAGGATTTTAAAAATTACCTGAAGTATAAGCGGAAGAAGATGGGGCTTGAAGATTTAATTGTCAGATTGCGAATTGAAGAAGACAATCACAAGTCTAAAATTAAATCTGTCAAGCTTCCAATGGAGGCAAAAGCAAACTTAGTGGAGCCCAATACTAGCAAGAAAAGAAAGCACCCGGGGAATAGTCAGAAACAGGGGAAGGCTAAAAAGTTCCAAGGAAACTGCTTCAAAAGCCGAATCACAAGGCTAAAGATTGTCGTCTTCCTAAGAAAGACAATCGGAACCAGGTGCATGTGACCGAGGACAAATCAGTACCAATTGATATGTCCGAGCTTAATCTCTCGGCTGCTGTGTTTGAAGCCAACATGTGCTACATGGTGGATAACCCGAGAGAATGGTGGGTGGACACAAGTGCTACACGCCATATATACTTCGACAAAGACATGTTCTCAATGTATACTCATATCAACGGAAGGAAGTTATACATGGGAAATCATGCAACCTCTGATATTGTCGGTCTTGACAAGGTGGTGCTAAAGATGACCTCGGGCAAGGAGATGACCCTCGTTGATGTCCTTCATGTTCCAGGCATTCGGAAGAATTTAGTGTCAAGATCGTTGTTGGTCAAGGCAGTGTTTAGATTAGTATTTGAGGCTCAAAAATTTATACTAATGAAAAATGGACAGTTCATAGGGAAGGGGGTACTTAGATAATGGACTATTCAAGATGAATATAATGAATGTACTCCGAAACTTTGAAAGAAATAAAATTAATGCTTCTTCTTATTTGCTTGAGTGTTCAAATTTATGGAATGTTAGATTAGGACATGTGAATTTTAACACTTTGAAAAGGTTAGTAAACTTGGAATTACTACCTAACTTTAAAATAGATTCACATCACAAAATCTGTGTTGAGGCAAATATGGCCAAAACACCATTCCACTCGGTGGAAAGAGAAACAGAACCTCTAGAGTTAATTCACAGTGATATATGTGATTTAAAGTTTGTGCAAACTAGAGACAGGAAAAAATATTTATTACTTTTATTGATGATTGCACAAGATATTGCTATACATATCTTTTGAGAAGTAAATATGAGGCCTTAGAAGCTTTTAAAAGTTATAAGAATGAGGTTGAAAATCAACTTAGCAAACGAATTAAGATAATTCGAAGTGATAGAGGTGGAGAATCTGGAGCTCCTAGTGATGAATTTTGCTCAGCTTCTGGTATCATTCATCAAACGACAACTCCTTATTCAACACAATCAAACGGTATTGTTGAGCGCAAAAACCAAACTTTGAAAGAGATGATGAATGCTTTGTTGATAAATTCGGGTTTACCTCAGAATTTGTGGGGGGGAGCAATTCTCTCGGCTAACCACATTCTTAATAAAATGCCACACAAAAATAAGGATAAAACTCCTTATGAGTCATGGAAAGGTCGAACACCTTCCTACAAATACCGAACGTGTGGGGGTGTTTGGCTAAAGTAGAAATACCTAAGCCAAAACAAGTCAAGATAGGGCCTAAAACAATCGATTGCATTTTCATTGGATATGTAAATAACAGTAGTGCATACTGCATATCGATTTTTAGTGCACAAATCAGCAATTCCAGATGTACAAGAATGTACAATTATTAAGTCAAGGAATGCTGTATTTTTCGAAGACGTATTTCCTTGTCAAGAAAGGAAAGAAGCTAATTCTGGCAAAAGAATACGTGATAATGTTGATGGTGATCATCAAAGTGATGAAGAACCGAGATGCAGTAAAAAGGCTAAAATAACTAAGTCTTTTGGTCCAGATTTTCTAACTTATGTGTTAGAAAATGAACTAAGGATAATTGGTGAAGCATTGTCCAGTCGAAGCTCTATTCTGGAAAGAAGCTATTAATAGTGAGATAGATTCAATTATGCAAAATCATACTTGGGAGATGGTAGATCTCCCACCGGGAAATAAGCCTTTAGGATGCAAGTGGATCCTTAAAAGAAAATATAAAGCTGATGGAACTATTGATAAGTACAAGGCCAGATTAATAGCTAAAGGATTTAAACAAAAAGAAAGCCTTGATTTCTTTGATATGTATTCACCTGTGACAAGAATCACATCAATTAGAGTTATCATTGCTATTGCAGCATTGCATAACCTTGAGATACACCAAATGGATGTGAAAACTGTTTTTCTAAATGGTGAATTAGAAGAGGAAATCTACATGGAACAACCCGAAGGGTTTGTTGCTCCTGGGCAGGAGAAGAAGATGTGCAAACTCGTTAAGTCATTGTATGGCCTTAAGCAAGCTCCAAAACAATGGCACGAGAAATTTGACAGAACTATGCTGTCAAATGGTTTCAAAATTAACGAGTATGGTAAATGCGTTTACATTAAAGACACACTTAATGCTTATGTAATTGTCTGTCTTTATGTTGACGACATGTTAATTATGGGTAGTAATCATGATATAATCATGAATACTAAGAAAATGTTGACCAAACATTTTGATATGAAAGATATGGGTGTAGCATATGTTATTCTGGGAATTAAGATCTCCAAAACTGTTTGATACATGTTTTTATCTTAATTTTGATGATTTTATTTTATCACCAAAACAATGTTTTTAAAGGTTGTCCAAATACTCCTAAATGATTTAAAATGGTTTTAATATTTTTCGGAGTATTTCCTCAAGTTTATTTTTGATAATAATGGACAACACTTTTAATGATTTTATATCAATGGGTTCTTACTCCTATAACAAGATTTCTAAATATTGTCTAAATACTCCCGATTGGATTAAAATGTTTTTACTGAATTTTCGGAGTATTTCTTGAGTTTTATTTTTGACAAAAATTGGACAACAATTCTGTCTCGTGGTCGACCGGTCGCCCAAATGGTTTCAAAATTAACGAGTATGGTAAATGCGTTTACATTAAAGACACACTTAATGCTTATGTAATTGTCTGTCTTTATGTTGACGACATGTTAATTATGGGTAGTAATCATGATATAATCATGAATACTAAGAAAATGTTGACCAAACATTTTGATATGAAAGATATGGGTGTAGCATATGTTATTCTGGGAATTAAGATCTCCAAAACTGTTTGATACATGTTTTTATCTTAATTTTGATGATTTTATTTTATCACCAAAACAATGTTTTTAAAGGTTGTCCAAATACTCCTAAATGATTTAAAATGGTTTTAATATTTTTCGGAGTATTTCCTCAAGTTTATTTTTGATAATAATGGACAACACTTTTAATGATTTTATATCAATGGGTTCTTACTCCTATAACAAGATTTCTAAATATTGTCTAAATACTCCCGATTGGATTAAAATGTTTTTACTGAATTTTCGGAGTATTTCTTGAGTTTTATTTTTGACATAAATTGGACAACAATTACATCTCGTGGTCGACCGGTCGCCCATAGGGCAACCCGTGCACGAAGATGTTTTTAGAAACGAGAAAATGAGGCGAAAGTAAAACAGTAGTCAACCGGTCGCCCGGTGGTCGGACCGTGCACTGCATGTTTTGTTTTGAAACAGAACAAACCTCTTCGTCTTTTATGTTAGGGGGGACCGGTTGAGGCAGTCGGCCGGTCGTGGCTATGTCGGCTGGCCGCCGCCTGTTGATTTTTTCAAAGTGTTCTTATTTCTCTTATTTACGTGCGATCGGTCGCCCTGTGTATTAATGACAAAAATATGACCGTTTGACAATGAGACACATTTCCTTAAATTGTGGAATTGATTTCTAATGACCATATTCTTGATTTTAATTGTATTTTTCTGAAGATTTTCAATCCCCAAGAGGAGCCTATGCTTGATCAATCATCTCCTATAAATAGAGGAAGTTTTGGAACAACCAATACAACAATTGAGATACAACACAACAAGATACACTTCAAGCAAATACTTGGTCTTTCATTGTTATTATTATTGTTGTAAATTTGCCTAGCTAATCACTTTCACATCCTTGAGGTCTAGGCTATTCTTGATTACACCTTGCACTCAAATTGTATTATTCATTATTGAGTTGTAATCTTGATTTTTGGTTATCATTCAAACACAAGATATCCTTGTGAGTGAGTGTTCTTGTGGTAAGAACACACTTGGATGATCTAGGTGATAGGTGAAGAAGATTGTGGTGATCTTCTTATTGAGGTGTTGAAGAATTTGGTATTCTTGAGGTTGAAGATTGTGGTAATCTTCACAAGGTGTCGTTGAAGGAAGATTGTGGTAATCTTCAAAGGGAGATTGTGGTAATCTCCAAAGGTGGTGTTGAAGAAGAGTGTGGTGCTCTTCAAGGTGTTGTAAGTTGAATTTGTATTAATTTTGGTAATTAATAAAATTCTTTTTCTTTGAAATCCATCCAGGATATCTTTGGGGTGGTAGAGGATTAGGCCCTAGGTGGGTTGAACCTCTTTAAATCGTCGTGTGTTGTTTACATTCCGCACCTTTATTATTGTGTTTGAGCATTCGATTAGAAAAAGAGGGCGAAATCGAAAAGATGGAGATAATCTATTCACCCCACATACAGATTATCGTAGCGCTTGGACTTAAAAGTGGTATCGAGCCAAACTCTTTGGCAAGCTCGTTTCACATCGCGAGTGAAGAGAAACGATCGTCGGCTACGAACGAAGCTCATCTATCCGGCACCTCCACCACCAAGCCACCACTATTTGATTCCAAAAATTTTAATTTTTGGAAAGAAAGAATGGAATGCTATCTACAAGGTTGCGGGTTTGACATTTGGAACACCGTCATTAATGGAGAATCCATTCCGACGAAAGATACACCACACACCTTAAAAGGCTTCAAAAAGCTCAATGATGAAGAGAAGAAAATCATCTCCTTAAACGGTAAAGCTCTCAATATTTTGTATTGTTCATTTACTAATTTGGAATATGAACATATTGTAGGAATAAAATCGGCACATGAAGTATGGCAAAAATTAGAAGCCATCTATGGAGTAGTTGCAAATGAAAGGAGTCAAACAAAAGCATCTACTTCTCAAGGTCATACAAGCTCAAATCTAAGGAACAAGCCTCCTACAACTTCCAACTATGAAGAAGTTGAATATTGTCTTATGGGCATCAAAGAAGAAAATGAGGTTTGTCTTAAACCCTCTACTTCCTATGATATTGTCATTCAAAATGATTATAGTGATTTACAAAATGATTATGATGAACTTCAAAATGAATTCCAAAGCTTACTTGTTAAATACAAAAATTTGAAAAATGAATTCAATATTTTGAAAAATGATAAGGATAGTTTACTTACTTCCTATGAATCACTATCATGTGCTCACACCACCACACTTGACAAGGTTAGAAACCTTGAAAAAGAAAATAGTACTATTGTTGAGAATATTGATTGCATGAAAAATGATTTATCTAAATCCAACTTGAGTACCGATAAAATGACCAAGATTGTTGATTGTTCGATACTAGAACTTGATCATAAGACTAAGGGTGTCAATCACATGAAAAAGAATCAAGTCTCTAAGCATGTTGGTCATTATGCTCCTAGAATTATTACATGTTTCTATTGCGGTAAAAAGGGTCATACGGCTAATTTTTGTCGAGCTAGAAATAGCTCTAATTATTGTTGGAGACCTAAAAGTCTCAAGACTAATCCCAAAGGACCCAAACACATGAGGGTACCACAAAATAATGTCATATTAGGTACCCGACGAAATAATGATCGAAAAAAATTCATACCGCCAAGAAGACATCAAATGACCATTTCATTTGATCAAAGAAAGAGAAACTATTCTCAACAAAGCAAATTTCCAAGAGGAGGATATAATCAAAATTGGGAAGAACATAGTCCTTGGAAATGGCAAAGACATCATCAAGATAATTTTCAAAGAAGAAGAGATCATCAACAACGGGAAGGTAACAAACCTTGGAAATGGAGTGATCAAAGAAATCATCATCAACAAAGTGACTTCTCAATGGGAAGATATCATCAAAAATGGGAAAGACACAACCCATGGAAACGGCATAATTGGTAAACCGTATCTCCCCATTCATATATGCATTTTATTTCTATGCATGTTTTTAAATTATGTCTTAATTGCAAAATGAGTCTTCAAGCATTTATTTTTAATGTAGGTCCTTTATATATTTGTGAGTTTCAAAATTTTTAAAAGAAGACATTGCATGATTTTCTAAAACTTTTAAGCATTTAATTAGACTTATGTGGCTTATTATCTCTTATATAATCTTATAGCATAAGCTCTTTTTTGATATCTCCTATTACTTGCCTACACTTGTATTTTCTATGCAAATTTTGTCTAAGAATTGTGTAGGATACATATCTCATACTCATTGGCTATTACGTCATCAAGTTTCTTAAACTATCGAGGTACGTCTAATCGTATTTTTCTTTAAACTCGATATTATGTTTATGCACATATCTTTCAAGATATTTTATTTTAACCCCTTAAGTGCCCCTAAATGATTTTGCAAATATTTTCTTTAAAAAGGCACTACTTGTTAAGTCTCGACTTTATCGTATATATGTTTTCCCGAAACCCATATTTGTTGGATATAGTCCAAAATTATCTTTTTGCAAAGTTTTAAAACTTTTGGGGTGAAAAATAGAGTTTTGGAAAACTCTGGGAAAAGGAAAAATTACCTGGGACGGTCAAAGCGGGGCGGCCGGTCACCCGCACGTCGGCCGGTCGCCCCCCTACCTCGATCGATCGCCAGGCCTATTTTACAACATATTATCGTTAAATGTCTTGATTCTCAAAGCAGACGCAAAAATCCCTCAAACCCTTAGCGGGATTTTTTTCATCCCCTTTTCTCTAGAATCTTCAATTCTTCATCATTTTTCACGATTCTTGTTGCTAATCTTCTTATTTTCACAAGAATCTTACATATATGGCTCCCCCAAAGAATTCCACCGGTCGAAATCCCATCTCCAAGCGTAGAAGGGGCGGAGAGGGTTCGTCGAGAAATCGGCAAGAGGAAGCCGAACAAAGGGATATTCGAGCGCTCAAAGAAACGTTGCTCAAGAAGGTGATGATGTTCAAAATCCCATTCTCTCTCGGGCCCAAATTGCGAGCTACGCGGAACAATTTCGCTCCAAAATTGCCGTTGGGCGAAAGGTAAAAAATCATTTGTTACTCAAACCCCTAATTCCCACAATGTTCTTAATTTCATCAATAAATATGCGGAATGGTATTATGAGGATTCGGGAATGGGAGGAAAATCTATTGCTCGGACTAAAATGTGTCGTTTTAGTTCATTTACACATGAGTATCCTACTATAAGAGGATTTTTTGAGGAGCAAGGTTGGATGTATTTATGGGAACATGCTTATGTTTTGTATGATGATGATATTATCCAACTCTTTTATGCCAATATGTGGGTCGAATATGATGTTGAAAGGAAGCCTATAGCCGTTAAATTCATTTATAAGGGTCGTCATTTTAGATGGACTCTCAATGATATTTGCCGGCTTTTACGTGTTAGAGAAGGGGGTTGGGATTATTTCTCTTGTGGGACTTGGAATGATGAAATGTTGGGGGTGTCAATGAAAGAAGTGAAGACGTATTTGGGAGTATGGCCAAAGTATTCTTTGTTGGCAATGAACACTTGAGCATCGTATTTTGTCGGTCATTGTCTCATATTGCATTTGTGGTAAGTCGGGAAAGATGCCTAGCAACATGGATTACTTTTTGACTTATAAGATTGCTAGGAGGGAACCACTTAACTTTGGTGCCATACTTATTCAATGTCTAATCGAGTCCATCACTCAAGGTAATAAGAAGTTGGTTATGGGAAATTGGATTTGTAAACTTCTTATTCAATCGGGACTACCTTCGTCGGAGTGTAACTCGGAAGTATTTCAAAATGACTTCGACATTGATAACATCTCCCAAATGGTCACGATGCGCAAGAATATGGACATCCGACCAACCAAAATGGCTAGAGGAAGAGGTCAAGAGTCCCCCGATCCTAATAACTACTTTGATGACGTCGAGGCCGCAAGATTGGCGGAAGAAGGCGAACCGAGCAATCCGGAGGGTATCGGTGCTCAACCGCCTAGGAGGTATACTCAAGCCGAATTTGATGAGATGAGGGCTTTTCATGAGACGAGGTATGAGGCTTTGGAGCAAAAGACCTCCAAAATGCAAAAGTCTATCGGGAAGTTGAAGAAATTCATCAAGGACTTTATTCCAGGATCTTGCTTCTCCTCGGATGAGGAATGATGTCCCCACCCCCTTTACTTTCTAGCATTCTCATTAATGATGCTTTGTATTTTTATGAACCTTTGTAAAACTCATTTGTACTAATGATATTTGCTTGTTTTTCGTAAAAGGGTTAAAATTGTAAGTTGATAATGACTTGTGGATGATCATGATTTTGATGGAGTATTTGATGGTAAAAATACTCTAATTTAAGCATTGTTTGATAATTGGTATGAAGTACTTGATGGTAGAAGTGCTTCTTTTGATACTTTGATCATTATGCTTAGTTGGATATGTTGGGACATTTGATATATCATACATGTATTGTTTAAGGCATGACTTATATTACTTGATGGATGCTCCAATTTTTGGCATTTGTAAATGCTTTGATTCTTCTTAGCTTATATTATCTCAATTGGGTTGAACCCTTGAGAATTTTTTTGTTGAGCCTACTATTTGATGTACAAATGTTGCATATGGTGCATATGATCTTTTTGAGCTTTGGAATGAGGTTGATTGATGATATGAAAATTTTTGGCTTGAAACCTTTACAAGGACTATATGCAACCTCTTTTATTTTTCACGCACACAAGGTGTTTGTTGAAATGTCGCAATGAAACTTTCAACTTCTACATGATTCTCTTGCTTCAAAATGTCTTAAAATCTTATTGAAATCATGTTTTTAGCTAACTAATGAGCTTATGGATCTCTTATGTTACAATTCTCCCATTTTCCTTAGACTCTATGTATAAATTGCTCGATGGTTGATAAATCGTCTCGTTTGCGCACTTTGATATATTTGTATGATGTTTTTATCATCCTAACATTCTTTTTGATGATTCCAAAGGGGGAGAAACAGGATATTGGCTCATTAGCTCAAAGAAGCTAATAAAAGCTTGTCATAAAAGCTATAAGCTATCATAAAAGCTATAAGCTATGGCTCATAAAAGCCATAAGTTGTGATTTGTTTTTAGTCCAATTGTTGCTTGATGGACTTATATAATTGTTTAATGATGTTTTGTGACAGGGGGAGCTTATAAGCTCTTGAACAAATTGTAAAAGCTAAAGCTTTTAGCTTATGGAAAATTGCTTTTACATTATTCTTGATATGCTTGTTGATAGGGGGAGCTTGTGCTTATTATTGAAAATATTTACTCCCTACTTGGTTGCTTTAATATTTTTGGAAATTTTGGTTGCTTCCAAACGGTCAAATGTTTTTAGGAAAATCATTTCTAAAATCGCTCTCTTAGTTGGTGTAAAAATTGTTTTGGTTTGTAATCATCAAAAAGGGGAGATTGTTTGATACATGTTTTTATCTTAATTTTGATGATTTTATTTTATCACCAAAACAATGTTTTTAAAGGTTGTCCAAATACTCCTAAATGATTTAAAATGGTTTTAATATTTTAGGAGTATTTCCTCAAGTTTATTTTTGATAATAATGGACAACACTTTTAATGATTTTATATCAATGGGTTCTTACTCCTATAACAAGATTTCTAAATGTTGTCTAAATACTCCCGATTGGATTAAATGTTTTTCTGAATTTTCGGAGTATTTCTTGAGTTTTATTTTTGACAAAAATTGGACAACAATTTGTCTCGTGGTCGGCCGGTCGCTCTATAGGGCAACCCGTACTGAAGATGTTTTTAGAAAGCAGAAAATGAGACGGAAGTAAAAGCAGCAGGTCGGCCGTCGCTCAGGCGTCGGCCGTCGGTCGGCCCGTCCGATGATGGTCGACCGGTACTGCATGTTTTGTTTTGAAAAGAACAAACCTCTTCGTCTTTTATGTTAGGGGACCGGTTGAGGCAGGTCGGTCGACCGGTGAAGCCTATGTCGACCGGTCGCCTGTTGATTTTTTCAAAGTGTTCTTATTTCTCTTATTTCGTGCGATCGGTCGCATCTGTGTATTGACAACAAAAATATGACCGTTTTGTGAGACACATTTCCTTAAATTGTGGAATTGATTTCTAATAGCCATATTCTTGATTTTAATTGTATTTTTCTGAAGATTTTCAATCCCCAAGAGGAGCCTATGCTTGATCAATCATCTCCTATAAATAGAGGAAGTTTTGGAACAACCAATACAACAATTGAGATACAACACAACAAGATACACTTCAAGCAAATACTTGGTCTTTCATTGTTATTATTCTTGTTGTAAATTTGCCTAGCTAATCACTTTCACATCCTTGAGGTCTAGGCTATTCTTGATTACACCTTGCACTCAAATTGTATTATTCATTATTGAGTTGTAATCTTGATTTTTGGTTATCATTCAAACACAAGATATCCTTGTGAGTGTTCTTGTGGTAAGAACACACCTGGATGATCTAGGTGATAGGTGAAGAAGATTGTGGTGATCTTCTTATTGAGGTGTTGAAGAATTTGGTATTCTTCAAGGTTGAAGATTGTGGCAATCTTCACAAGGTGCCGTTGAAGGAAGATTGTGGTAATCTTCAAAGGGAGATTGTGGTAATCTCCAAAGGTGGTGTTGAAGAAGAGTGTGGTGCTCTTCAAGGTGTTGTAAGTTGAATTTGTATTAATTTTGGTAATTAATAAAATTCTTTTTCTTTGAAATCCATCCAGGATATCTTTGGGGTGGTGGAGGATTAGGCCCAAGGTGGGTTGAACCTCTTTTAAATCGTCGTGTGTTGTTTACATTCCGCACCTTTATTATTGTGTTTGAGCATTCGATTAGAAAAAGAGGGCGAAATCGAAAAGATGGAGATAATCTATTCACCCCCCTCTAGATTATCGTAGCCGCTTGGACTTACAAAAACATCTGATGGACTTGTTTTATCACGATCCATTATATTGAGATAGTACTTCGAAAGTTCAATGCTTATGTGATCCTCGGCTAAAACGCATGTTGATCTAAGCTTACACTTAGCTGAAAATCAGGGTGAGCCTGTATCTCAACTAGAATATTCTCGGATTATTAGCAGTCTAATGTATGTAACAAACTGCAAACGTTCGAATATTGCCTACATAGTTAATAAACTGAGTAGATTTATGAGTAATCCTGGAAATAACCATTGGAAGGCATTGATAAGGGTTCTTAGGTATCTTAGACTCACCTTGAATTATGGATTACATTACTCGAGATATCCAGCTGTATTAGAAGGATACATTGATGCTAATTGGATGTCTGACTCAAAAGATTCCAAGTCCACTAGTGGTTATGTTTTTACCATTGGTGGTGGAGCAGTGTCATGGAAATCCTCTAAACAAATGTGTATAGCTCGATCCACGAGGGAATCAGAGTTTATAGCTTTGGATAAAATTGGTGAAGAAGCGGAATGCTTCACAACTTTTTAGAGGATATTATTTGTTGGTATAAGACGGTGGCTGCAATTATGGTATATTGTGATAGTCAGTCGGCTATAGGAAGGGCTCAAAATAGTATGTACAATGGTAAGTCTTGACATATACATCGAAGACATAACACCGTTAGGCAGTTGATCTCAAATGGGGTTATTACAATCGATTATGTGAAATCGAAAAAAATCTACCTGATCCGTTAACTAAAGGTTTGAATAGAGATCAAGTATACTGCTTATCGAAAGGAATGGGCTTAAAATCGACAAAATAAGAGTGTTCATAGCGGTAACCCAACCTTGTCAATTGGAGATCCCAAACCTTGGTTCAATAGGACAACTAAGTTATGAATATTCAGATAAACACTTGGAACATGTTACAACTCATTCATGTCCAAGTGGAGAAACCTGCTGAATGAGGTGAGGTTAAGTTATAAGGGCATCACCAGTGGTAAAAACCACAAACCTGCTTTTTTGTGTATCTCACACTGCCACATCAAAATCAAAAAACCTCACTCTATTCTCCACAATCAAAAAACCTCCTACAACTTTTTTATGGACCCCACAATTCAATTACATTTCTTAAAAATCCTCTCACAATAATTCTTTTTTTTTTTAATTTTCCCAAAAAACATAGTTTGTAGTTACAAACCAGGTTTGTATCTAAAAACCTCAAACCTCATCACCACAATGGTGTGAGGTTTTTCCCATAGGTTTTTCCCTAAAAACCTCCCCCAAAAACCTCCCATTGGTGATGCTCTAAACTTTTAATGATTCATATACTTTAAAGAAGTGTAGTATGACAGGATACTCTTAATAGGAGATCACCTATATAAGTTGAAGACGGGCCGCTTCAACGAAATACTTATGAATCCAAGATGTTGTCCAGGTCCAAAATGGACACAACCATGAGAACCAAATGGTGTTAGGAAAGATATTGTGTGGATACTGTTGTTTTGGTTTACATAAACAATTGAACAGTTCAAGATATCGCGTCACTATGCAACCTAGTAAATCCGATAGTATTCCACTAAAGAAGGTTCAAAGCCACAAGCTACCTCTCCCGATGCAATAGCTTTCCGTTTGAACTCTCTTAGTGTCTGCATACTCATATGCATTTATTTTCATTCATGTGAGGGATTGTTGGAATTGGTTTTATAAATTGGGTTTTGACTCGATTTTGACCAATTATTTAAGTGGGTTCATTTATTCGATGTATGAAATAAATGAGATAAATGTCATCTACGTCGCGGGTAGATGAGTTTAGCATTTTGAATTTCTCAAAACCCATATCGGGTGAATGAGAAATAAATGCATGAAGTTGGCCACTTAAAATGCTTTTATATATGGAATATAAAAAGGTGGGAATATGGAAAGCCATATCCCACATAGGAAACATATTAAATGTTTGACTAGTTAATAAAAAGTTTCACCACTAATAAGGAGTAATCATGTGGAACTCCTTATGGTACACCCTAGTGGACCAAGTCAATTTTGACTAGCATTTGGCTAGCCCAAAAGACACCAAGGACGGTGCGGAGTACCGTCTGAGCCGGAGCCAGGCCTGGGCCCGCGCATGTCGCACATAGTCGCATTGGGCACTTTAGAGACGCACTTTGCACTTCGCACCTACGCATCGTCGCGAGGAGCTTTGAGGAGCCTTAAAGTTTTGGAAAATCGAACCAGGATTCAATCCAGTGGCTTGGTGACATGGCAGGGCAACTCAGATGGCAGTGACTTGGCAGAATAGTCCGAGTGCGACACGTGGCACTGATTGGATGTGTCTGTTCGACGGGCACCATGACCGACACGGCGTCCCGGTGTAATGAGAGGTGTTTGCCAAAGGGTGTGTTCCTTGATCGCCAGATCGATCGATCGGACCATCGATCGCGGTATTTGTTGACCACAGGCGTGGTCGACGGTCAAGACTGATCCGGACCAGCGGTTGCATCCAGTCTGAAGAGGCACCAGAAGCTCTATATAAAGCAGCCCCATAATTCATTTCAAACATCAGATTTCAAATTTTACTTCAGTTTTTCTGCATAACTTTGTCAAAGAGAGTTCAAAAGCATCATAGTGTTCGTTGTACTTGCGATTTGTAGTGCAACTATCGCAAGTAGATTGTCGTTGTATCTTGGGAGACGATTGTCGTATTCCGTAAGCACCGTGAGTGGGGAAATCTCGTCTTAAAGAGAAAGAGTCCAACTCTTAACTCGATATTTCGATTTATACTGTTACTCTGCTCGATTTAGTTTTTAGCCATTCGATATACACCAACCCATTTTTCCCAACACAATATACTGTATTAAAATAAGGTTTTGTTAGCATGAATTAATATGGCAGCTATGGTTTTGGGGTATGTTCAGAAACGGCCTTATTTCAGGTTTGATTTACAACTATGGCCATCCTTATTAAAAGGATTCAAATATGCACTGAAGTTCCCATTATACCCTTTATAACATAATAAGGAAATATGATTAATTCGTACCAGATTTCACAGAATACGAACACTTTTCAGTTTCTATTTCCTGTTTCATTCGTGGCATTGTTACACCTACTTAGATCCAGTCTCCATACGGAGGTTTTAAAAGATCATGTCAGGTTTCCAGCCGATAAACTTAACAGGTCATAGAATTTTAAAAGATGTTCGATTCTATGTTATCAGTTCCAAACCAAGGTTTACAGGTGAAAATGGAAATAGTCCATTACGACCATATCAGGCCCAACATGCTTCCGTAAAATTAATAAATCCCTTAGAATTCATACCTCTTTTGACCGAAAAAGACCGGTTAAGTGGTTCGCAACGCCACCAGATCGGAAAATTATCGCCCCGGATCGTTTGACAAACAGCTCCTCACTGTTCAACCTCACCCTCAGGGAAGATGATCTGCAAGTTATCCGACTCCTTCAGAAACCGCTCAACACATCCTTGGTTCGTTTCCTACTCCAAGGCGTAAAAGTAATTCTTCAAAGGGATGAATCAATAGTACATTATGAACACATGTTGAACAAACAGCCTTTATTTTATTAAGAACTTAAAGAAAAATTTATTACATCAGTAATCTCCTTTGGGAGGAGAAAACCTGTTTAGCCTCTCATAAAGGCTATTACACTCTTGTACATAAAATTAAAAAACTAAACTTTAAAACTGAAAACACTCTGAAATTCTAAACACTCAATATTACAGAAGAATTTTTATTGTAGAAGACTTAGGAGAATTTTCAATGTCCTCAGCTTCCTTCAAACTCTGGTTTAAATAGATGTAAGTCCGGATTTCAATTTCGGACTTCAACCCTTGTTGAAATGTAAAACGTCACTACTTACATCATACTCTTGAATTATTGCTTGCTTCCACTTGCAGCAATTAGTTGGCCTTTCCCTTTCTTCACATGGACTGGCCCCATCTTGTCTGGTATCCGAAGTTCTTTATGCAAACTTCCAAATCCTGCTGACTCGTCCTTTGTCTTGTAATACGTTGGACGGCATCTTTCATGGACCCACTTTTCGTCTTTTTTCTAAGTGGGTTGTTACCTGTCTGGAGTCACATGTTTCTACTAGCTTTGTTGGGGAATCTACTTTTTTGGTGGTCCCCGAAACTTTGGATACTTCTGTGACTTTTCTTCTCCGTCGTAGGTCTTCTCCAATCGACTTTTGGCCGGAATCCTTTGCCAAATTCGGTTCCTTCGGTTTTGACATTGGGACAGACCCGAAGTTCCCAATGGCCGATATAAGCCATGTTACAATATTTCCGGCGAGTTTCTTTACTCCCCGGCAGCTTATTTTCCCATAGAAGATTTCTTTTCTTTTCGAACAGATCTTCTGCGAACCTTGTAGTTTTTCCTGTCATGGTATTTAACAGGAATGACCCGTTCACCGAATTCTGGTAGAACTTGAACGGAAACTTGACTTTGTCCATCTCTGTGAGACAGACCCACAATCCCCATGCCCTTCTTGTGGTGATCGGATCTTAATGAAGGTCATGGCCAATTGTACTTCTTCTGAACTTGCCTCCTTGATATTTCCGAAGGCTCTTTCATCTGGTCTTGGCTTTAATTGTTAGGAAATTTATTGTTTAGATTTTGATGAATGCCATGTAAAACTTAGAATAGAAAGTTGGCACCCCAATTTTTGTTGTAAAATGCATTGTAATAAATAGAGTGGCCAAGTGAGTTAAGTCAACTACGCCCTAACATGCAAGAAGACAATCAAGACTAGAAGGAAGACTCATTGCGAGGCATTTGAGTATGGCAAAGAAGAGTAGACGGGAACTCTCTTGAAGAAGCGGTGAGTGGAGTATCGTCAAGTCAACTCGAGAAAAGCCAAGTCTCAAGTTGAAGTGACGGAAGAGTCATCCAATGATTGGAAGTGACTCCAAGTCACCTGGGGAAAGCAAGGAAATGCGATAAGTCGAGATAATCGTAAAAGATCCGTTACGTAAATCAAGAGATTTACTTAAACAAGTAATATCTCCATACCACCTTTCTCGGAGTGCTCGGTCGAAGCGTGCAAAAGGAATGAACCAATGGGAAGCACTACACCGTGTCGAACTACGAAAAGGTGAAAGAACAATTCATACGAGGAAATGGCAATTCCAAGGATCGCAACAAGACAAGCCAACGACTGCAAGTGACTTTCAAAAATAAGCCTATCTCTTCAACGGGCAAATTTTTGAAAGATCACTATAAAAGGTTGAGGAGTTTGTTTGAGAATGTGTGACACAAGTGACAAGCGACACAAGTCATGACTGAACTAAAAACATTCAAGCAATTATTAGAAAATCTGAAACATTCTCAATCCTCAAGCCTACACTACGAAGAACATCAATCCAACACTCCTGTGAAGGAAAGATAACTTCAATCGGTTGAAGAGGAAAATCTTGAAAAATCAAGGGGTCTACATTCCACGAAGGATTGTAGGAAGGTTCAAGGTCGAACCAAGTCTTAAGCTTTTGGAGGGCTTCGTGATCAAATCCAAAGAGCTTGAGCAAGTGAGTTGAGTAGCAAAGGCAAAAGCCGCCCTGTGAAGAAAGCCGAGTCATACGAGAAAGCTTGGTGAGTGATCAAGGCGTCTCGGATCGAGTCCCAAAGGATCAAGTCATTTTGTGTGATCAAGACTTGTATCGGGACTGTTACCACTTTGTATATTGATCATTACCTAGTGGATTCCTCCGGGAGTTGGAGAAGAGAGGAGTAGAAGAATTACCCCATCTTGAACCTCTATAAAAATTTCATTGTGTCATTTACATTTCAAAGACTTTAATCTCTGCATCTTGATTGTTTAATTTTCCGACATATTTGCTATCCACTTGATAATTTATAAGTACTAAACCAAGCACTAAATCCTTGCTTAATCGAACTTAAGGGTGTTAAGTCTTCTGAAAACAAAACCACAGTTGAGTTAATTTAGAGCCAACAGTGAGTTATTCCATCAACGGCTCGGTTGAGTGTTGAGAGATTAACTCTTGAGTGACTAAATTATTTGTCCATCATCAGAGGACACTGTGTGTGTAGTAGTATCAACTCGTTTATTTAAAAGGACTAAATCGAAAATTTGGTAAGGTTTATTCAACCCCCTTCTAAACCTTACACTTACACCCCTTGGGACCTAAAAGTGGTATCGAGCGGTTGGTTCATTGAACCCTCCGCTTTGACAGTTCTTGAACTAGATCTCCAAACTTTTCAAAGTCTCGCTTTAGTACTTAAACTTTCAAAACTCTTTTTATCATTAAAAGTTATTATCATGGAAGCAAATTTGACACGCATCCCTATGTTCACAATTGAAGAATTTGATGATTGGAAAATTCATATGCGAGCTCATCTATCAGCATTACATGATGAGATGTGGATAGTAATAGAAGATGGGCCACCGCAAATCTTAAAAGGTGAACACGGTATGTAAGAGCTGCCGCAAGAAGGAGAAGAGGATGTTGCTCCCTGACGGTCATGGTTGAAAAACCAAGAACCGAGTGGACAAATGATGACAGAAAAAAAGATACAACCTGGACAATGTAGCCAAGGACATCCTTTACAAAACCTTGGACAAAGCCATGTTCAATAAAGTCAAATCTTGCAAAACGGCTAAAGAAATGCTGGGACAAGCTAACATTGATTTGTGAAGGCTCGAGCAAATCAAAGAAAACAAATTATCGGTGGTTGTACGAAATTTGAGAACTTCAAAATGATCTCGGGAGAGAACCTGGATCAACCGGATGCTCGGTTCACGAGAAATCACAAATGAGTCATTCGCACTTGGAAAGGAATATACGAAGGAAATGTGTATGAAGATCCTAAAAAGTCTTCATTTGAATGGGAAATGAAGGTCATGGCACTCGGGATATTCCATGGACCCATCAAAGACATCCAACCATGAATTATTCTCGGACCTCAAAGCCTACGAGTTTGAGCCGAGAAGAAAAGACCAGGGAAGAGACATTTTGTACCCAAAACAATTTGCTCTAATTGTTAAAGATGGGAAGAGAGCCGAGGTCAAAAAGTCATTGATCCGAAGAAATAAACCGATGGTTAAGAGGTTCAACAAGTTCTTCAATAAGAACTACAAGAGAGGAAAGGGTGAATCTTCCGGAAGACACTCGCTCCCTCCAAATCAAGGGAAGATAGGCCAACCAAGAGAACAGGATCATCAAAAAGTTGAGTATCAAAGGGTCGACAATCCAAGAATGGAAAGAGTCGATCAAAAGGTGAATATCTATGTTGGAACTGTAGACAACTGTGTCACTATGCCATTATTGATCGCTCATATCCTGTAGTCAACAAATACAGGAATGAAGAAGAAAGAAAGGTCTTGAGAGAAAGAATACAAGAAAAGAAAAAGGCAATGATGGTCGCAGAGACGAGTGATTGAGAGCAATGAAGCCGACTACTCAAGTGACTCGAAGAAGAAGCCCGACCGCTTGATGGCCAAGGAACAAGATCAACCTCGACCAAGAAGATGAGGTACACTCTAACTCATCAAACTCGGACTCTAGTGATAGTGATGTGACACATACACCTCATCACCCACCGATCTTTATGATTCATTAGGAAAAATGATGAAAGATTTTGAACACATTAAATCCTCACACACACTATTAAATGAGGAAAACAGCCTACTCAAGAGTCAAAACTCAAAGTCGACTAAGGAGCCGAGTACTCTAAGTCAAATAGCCGGTGAGAATGAAAGTTTAAAGGTGAAAATGCTAAATTAATAGCAGAAATTGCTGCTATAGAGAAGAGGAGAATGACCTCAAAAATGTTATTGCCTCATTCACTAAGGCATCTAAATCATTGGATGATCTTATTATGAGTCAAAGAGAATGTGGAGACAAGACAGCTTAGGATTTAATTCCTCGTGCCATGTCAAACCTCAAAAGTAATTTTGGAAAAAGGATCTTCAAGTCATGAAGAGTCCGAAAAATCCAAAACTCTAAATGATGCACACATATTCACTCCAAAACACAAGTAACAAGCAAACGGCCTTGGTTATAAAGGAAAAGGAAAACAGCCAGTTGAGTGCGGCTGAAAAGAACAGTGAGAAGAGATTGGCCCGAGTTCCTCAAGCAAACTCCAAACAAAAATACTCAGTAAAGAAGAAGCAGAGCTACCAAAAACCCAGAAAATCTATAAGAGAAATACATATGATGGGAATGGTAGAAAATATCCAAGCCAAGCGATTGGAATAATGTGAACTATCAAAGCATAGACTTATGGAATATAAGCCCTAATGGCAAAGGCCTAGAACTCAAAGAAAGGCCATTCCAAAAGTATAAGAGCTTTCATCAAAGACACATATGCACCTAGGCACTACACTCAAAGACACCACAATTACCCAAGAAAGGCAATTGCTAAAACACATATGCAGCATATCTGACAAAAGAGACAATTTTGTATGAACCTAAAATCCCCAAGCAATTTGCCAGGATTAATTATGATTATGGCATCGATAGATGGCAACCCCTTAGAGTCAAATCATTTGGCTATAGGTTGGTTGGATCATCTTACAATTTAACCCCTCAGGACCAGACAAGTATGGGCACCTAAAACTTAATTTCCTTGATTGCGGGTTCAAGGAAGTGAGTGCCAAGGAACCTGGTACATGGATAGTGGTATTCCGGACATATGACAGAAATAAGAAAAATCTGTCAAAATTCAAGGAAGTTAAAGGAGCAAAAGTCATATTTGGAGGAAATGAAGCTCCTGGTGAAATAAGAGGCATTGGATCCATCAAAAGGAATGGATTAGAAATGACAGATGTTGCATATGTTGAAGGACTCAACTTCAACTTATCGAGCATCGATCAACTCGTGACAAGGGCTACAATGTTGGATTCAACATGGGTGTATGCCAAATCAAGGATCTTGAATCGAATGAAGTTGTCTTTGCAAGGATGTAGACGAGAAGAATATGTATGTTGTGGATTGGTCAACCGCAACACCCAAAGACTGCCTGTCTACTAGCAAAAGAGCTGGTGAATCAAGTTGGTCGTGGGCACAAAAAGCCGAGTCACCTAAATTTCAAAACGATTAACAAACTTGCAAGAAGTAGTCTTGTGGACGGACTTCCGGACTCAAGATACAAGAAGGAGAGTATATGTGATGCATGTCGAAGGGAAAACAAATCAAGTCATCATTCAAAGAAAAGACATGCCAATCTTCAACAAGAATATTGCAGATCCGCTTCATATGGATCTATTTGGCCCAAATGGAACCCGGCCAAAGATAAGTGGAAAGAAATACACCTTGGTGGTAGTAGATGACTACTCAAGATATACATGGACAATATTCATGTGTAAGAAGAAAGAAACTCTACAAAAACTACCACGGTGATGAAGAGGATTCAAAACGAGAAGAGTCAAACCATTATCAAAATAAGATCGGATAGAGGAACCGAGTTTGTCAATGGAATAATAACTCGTATTGTATTGAGAATGGTATTGGTCATGAACTATCCAGCAAGAACTCCACGTGAGAATGGAGTTGCGAAAGAAGGCAGAACCTCAAAAAAGAAGCAGCAAGGACCATGTTAGTCAAGCGGGGTTACAAAAAGATTTTGGTGAAGCAATCAACACACACTTGCTACACCCAAAACAGATGTATGATAAACAGACGGTGACAAAGACTCCTATGAGATCTGGATCGAAGAAAACCAAATGTTGCATATTGAGAATATTTGGATGTAAATGCTTCATCCACAACAATGGCAAAGACAATCTAAATGCTTTTGATGCTAAAGTCGATGAAGGTATCTTCTTAGGATACTCGGTGAAAGCAAAGCCTACAGAGTACTCAACAAAAGAACTATGGTTGCGAAGAATCCATTCATGTGGTATTCGATGAGCCAAATGTAAATGGAGAAGACATTGAAGAGTCGGTGATAAGTGAATCATCCAACCATACTGAGAAGAGTCCCTATCTTTGAAGTCGGGTTGGAATTATCAATTGAGGGAAGAAGATGAGATAGTGAATCTCAAAACATTTGGAAAATTTTGCTAAGTGATTACGAGAGAGTGACCACAACAACACACGGTGCGCAAGTCGATCAATCCACTAACTTACTCCAACTTTGATGTAAGATGGCCGAGAGACCATCCACGAGAACTTGTCATTGGAGATATAAGAGAAGGTGTCAAAACAAGATCGAGAACTCAACAAGAAGCCATGTTCACATGCTTCATCTCGCAAATAGAGCCCAAAGACGTGTCACAAGCATTGGACGACACACATTGGATTCAAGCTATGCAAGAAGAGTGAATCGGTTTGAAAGAAATAAAGTATGGGAATTAGTGCAAAGACCCATACATCAAAATGTTATTGGCACCAAATGGGTGTTGAAATAAGATGAACGAGGAAGGTCTTGTGGTAAGAAACAAAGCAAGACTAGTAGCCAAAGGATATTGCCAAGAAGAAGGGATATATTTTGATGAAACATTTGCCCCTCGTAGCAAGATTGGAAGCTATAAGGATGTTTCTTGCCTATGACTCACAAGGATTTCATTGTATATCGAGTTGGATGTAAAAAGTGCATTCCTAAATGGTTTATTGGAAGAAGAAGTGTATGTTGAACAACCTCCAGGATTTGAGCGAGAAGACTCTTGGAGATAAGGTATACAAACTCAAGAAAGCTCTATATGGATTGAAACAGGCACAAAGAGCATGGTATGATACTTTGTCACAATTCCTAACCGAAAATGGATTCACAAAAGGAAAAGTAGATAGAACACTTTTTAATTCAAGACAAAAAGAGTATCTTTGCTTGTTCAAATATATGTGGATGACATCATTTTGGATCCACAAACAAAAGAGTGTGAAAAGTTTTCAAACCTCATGCAAAGTAAATTTGAAATGAGCATGATGGGAGAGTCGACATTCTTCCTTGGACTCCAAGTGAAACAGTGAAGGATGGAACCTTCATAAGTCAAACAAAATACACCGGAGATTTAATGAAGAAGTTTGGTATGGAGGAGAAGTCTTCAGTAAAAATACCAATGAATACATCATCAAAATGGACATGGATGCGGATGGCAAGCCTGTAGATCAAACAAGATCTGAGCACTTATTGGATCATTGCTCTATCTCACAAGAAGCGAGGCGGATATCACCTTTGTTGTAGGTGTATGTGCAAGATTTCAATCTGCTCCAAAAGAGAGCCATATGACAAAGAACTAAGAGAATATTGAGATACTTGAAAGGAAGCCAAGAAGTTGGCTTATGGTATCCAAAGGAAGGTGGATTCAAGCTAATTGGCTATTGATTCGACTATCTTTGGATGCGAGTGGACGGGAAGAGCACCTCGTACATGTCAAATCTTTGGGAAACAGACTAATTTCTGGTTTAGCAAGAAGCAAAACTCAATAGCCACCTCTACAAACCGGTGAAGCGAGAATACATAGCTGGCAAATTGTTGCAGCCCAAGTCCTATGGATGAAAAACAGACTCTGCCCGAACGTAGGAACAAATCCTTCAAGGAAGATGGCTCATTTGGAGGATCCCCAGGATATGGCCTAGTGATTGGCCGGTGATGGAGGTGAAAGGAGTCCTCTAGACATGGGAAGGCATTCCATGTTAACAAGAGGATGTTCAGAGCAAACCTCTCCGGCGCATGAGAATAGAGCCTACGCCAAGAGAGCGACACAAGTGAGGGGAATCGGTGACCTCGAAGATACAAATTTTATTTCCTCTCCACCAAGAAGAAAGTTGCCCCTGCAGCAAAAGAAAGCCAAACATGCTCCCGCCCGCAGCGAAGAGTCACCGCCCCTGCAGCCGTGTCTCCCGCCCTGCAGCAGCCGTGATCGAGAAGGACTCACAAATACCTTCTCCGATCGTCAAAAAGAGGAGAACCGAGAAGCCAAGACGGCCCGCTCCTCGAGAAAAAGACACCGGCCAGACGCCCCCGCCGCCAAGACTTAGAGGAAACCGTCTCGAACCAGAAATCCCTCTCGTACAAACTAGAGACGAAGAAGAATCATCAAGCACTCCGAGCTTGAGAAACCGGTGAGTCATCACTCATTTGAGCAGAGCATCTGGAGAGATTTCGCCGAGAAGTAGAGTCTCGGATGTAATTGATGAAACAAACTAAGTCTCTTTCAAGGCGATCACAGAGGCAACCAGGAAGACACATTTGTAGTCCACACAAACAAACACAAAAAGAAGGCGATAAAGCGGATAGTGATGTGATGATCCTATCTCCACCTTACCGGACATCCAAAAAAATCTGCGTGAGTGGAGGAAATGGAAGTTGAGTAAATCAAGGAACAGTTCCAACGGCCCGAGTTTATAGAAGAAGAAGAGGAACCGTTAAACTTCCTTGGACTAACCACCGTGCTCCCAAAGACTGGATGAAGACAATCGCATGGACATCCCGCAGATCTTCAAGGACAAGGAGAAAGAAAAGCAAGCGAGAGGAAGCCGAGGCACGTGAGAAGGCCAAAGCATCCGCCCTATCTCCCGCACCCGTAACACACACATCCTCTCCTTGATGTCTTCTCCGATGCTGATGAGGATCCGGAGAATCCGCTACCACGAGAAGAGTTGCAAATCAAAGCAAGCATTGCACGAATCCGAGAATCCTTCACGAGCAAAGACTCGATGGAGGGACCGGGGAGAGTCCTCGAACACAGTGGAAATTGATCCAATGGGAGTGGTTCAACAAATCGCAAGCAAGTTCGTTGTTGCTGCCACCACTTCCCTGACTCACTCGGAAAAAAGGCAATAAGGGACATGGCGATGAAACGGGATAGTGGGGACCCCGGTCGAGCCAACCCCTATTGAAGGTGTTTTACCACCGCCCCAACGGCCGAACATTCAATCGAAATAGGGAGCTTGGAGACGAGTGACCCCATTCCAAGTCACTCGGTGGTGCGCCACCGAGAGGGAAACTCCTCCTCCACTGCAAAGAAGGTCGGAGGATCCGCAGATGACTCCACAACAAATCAAGGAGGCGAAGTAGAGAAAATACAAACACAAGAAGAAGAAAGTTGCCATCAACGAAGCTCGAGCGATTGAGACTGTCTCGGTGAGGTGTCAACCGCTCAAGGCTAATGATGTTGCGATGCAATCGAGGCACACGGAAGGAAGCCCGGGAGTTAACACTGGCGATGAAAGTGCAATCCATGGGGTTGAGACTCAATGGATGCCACCGAGAAGACCCTAAGATACCGACACTGGCATTTCATCGAAAGGGAGGACAAGGCCTCGCATTGCAAAGAGAGATGCCGGAGGTAATGAAGGCCACGGGAGGTTGAGACTTCCCGGGGTAAAGAAGCTCAAGTAGAGAACATCCCTCCCGCTATCATCGACCCATCCGAGAAGGAGATAAGCGCACTTCATGATTCCCAGGATAATCGATGTAACCTTTCCGGGATCGGAAAGGCGAAGAAGAAGCCGAGTCATCCCCCGTGATGCAGATCCAAAAGACTCATGCGGATGTTCCAAGCACGAGCAAGTCGATCCCAAGACTACTCGTCAAACATTTAATTTTGATGATGAGCCACCAATAGAAATCTCATCATCGTCCGATGACGCTCTCCGATAAGGCCGAGGACCGATCTACTCAATTGGAAAAATCAGTGAGACCAACGAATTTGTTGAGACAAATTTGAGGCTCGCAAGTCGGGTCCACTTCACAACAAAACCCACCATTTGAACAGAGTCCACCGCGCAGCTCCTCAAGTCGCAGCAGGTCGATTCCTAAAAGAACTTCACGCGCACCGCTCATCATCAAACAAATCCCGATTGGCGGTGATGAATCCTTTATAGAATCTTTTCCTTTTTCCCCGGGAGGTACCCGACCTCCATGAAGAGTCGAGAACGAACGCGCACGCTACCCGCACCCGCCTCCGTTTTCCATCGGCACCATTGTTCCGGTGATTATGATTTTGAGTCGCATGGCCATCACCGCAACGGAAGAATCACCAAGTCCGCAAAGTGTTCAAGGCATTATTCACGATATTGAATGGATGGAGAGGTATCGGCCTCTATGGACATGCGATCGGACAACAGAGATGCCAATCTCATGCCGATTTAAGAGGCATAACAATCCGGATCGGGGAATGGTGGCAACAAAGCAAGAAACAATGCGTGTGGAACAAGTTAGATACTTCAGGACATTGTTCAACAAGCTTTGGTATGGAGAGCCGAAAATGCCGATGCAAAAACGAAGCCGAGAGAACATATTGAGCACATGCATGAAGCTCACATTGTCGAGCTTAAGTCACTGCGTGAGCAAAACAAGAGTGATCTACGCGTTTGGAAGAGACCATGAATACAAAATTCAGCCTTCTCATGGCTGAGATGAAGCCGATTTGCAGAGTCCAACGCTACTCGATCCGATTTCGTGGCCGCATACTCTGCAGCAGACTCAAGACAGAACTCTACCATCAAGGCTAGACTTCCCGCTTGCAAGTCTGTTTCCAGCCTCTCTCCTTTGATGATGCCAAAAAGGGGGAAGAGGAATACCTAAAGCGCGCAGAAGGAGGAAGCGGTATGTGAAGGGAAAGTCGGTGAGGAAGTGTTGAAACAAAAGAAAGGAAAGCTTGTTGAGGGGGAAGGATCGACGGATGTGACCTTGATGATTGCACAAACCCCCAACAGTCTGTCATCACTGGTGACATTATCAGCAGAAGAAACTCCTCAGTGACTCGCCACCCAACACTCGCTATATCTATGGCCGAAAAGAGAAAAACAATTGAAGCGGGGATGAAGGAAGTGGAAGGAAGAATGGATGCCCGAGTTATGAACATCTTGAAAGAACATGGAGGCATTCCGAGACGAGAGACACTTATGCCATCTCGGATGTCGGGACGGAGCCACGATCAGTTGATGAATTTAAAACGAATCGAATCGAAGGATACTTTGCAAATATGTCTATGGCTCAAGCTTGGGACTTGTCTCGGGAAAAGGGTCTCACGTTATGTGAAGAAGGCCGACAGCGGCAGACTACCTGAGCCACTCTGCTGGTCACTCGCCGGTCACTCATTTGGAAAGAAGAAGACCCCAAAGACAATACACGCCGCAGGTAGAGGAAGAAGCAGTGGTGGAGGAAGAAGCTTGGACCTAGGCCTCTCGCCCAAAAACATTGAATACGTGGATCCAAGAAAGAAAGGAGGGATCTCTTGGGTTGGGCTTGACCAAGTAGCAAATTTGCAAGTGGCTAAAAAGTAATTTGAGTATGCAAAAAGATTAGAAGAAGAAAACAAGAGACAAACTCAGCTATGGGAGGAAAGACAGGAAAGATTAAGAAGAGATGAAGCTGCCAGGAAGGCATATGAAAAGAAAAAGAAGGCGGTGACGACGAGAAAAAGAGAAGAAGAGAAGAAGATCTTGAACAAGATGAAAGAAGGAGACAATCAAGGAGATGAAGTTTCTTTGTCCAACCCTTCGTGTATTTTATTATGTAAATACATACAATGTAAGTCTTACGAAATAAAGCTATAAATTCTTTATTTTTCTCGTGTAGACAAATATGTGCTCGATACACCTTGTAAACAAATTTGTGTAAAAGAACAAGAATATTATGACCAATAAAAGGATTGATTTAGCATACATTCTATGTCAATACACTATCTCGTATGTATCTTTGCTATTTGCATTTTTGAATGGTTTAAGTTTTGGCATCATCAAAAAGGGGGAAATTGTTAGGAAATTTATTGTTTAGATTTTGATGAATGACATGTAAAACTTAGAATAGAAAGTTGGCACCCCAATTTTTGTTGTGAAATGCATTGTAATAAATAGAGCCAAGCCGAGTTAAGTCGCCTACGCCCTAACATGCAAGAAGACAATCAAGACTAGAAGGAAGACTCCGCGAGAGACAATGTGAGTATGGCAAAGAAGAGTAGACGGAACTCATGAAGAAGCGGTGAGATGCGGTGAGTGGAGTATCGATCAAGTCAACTTGAGAAAAGCCAAGTCTCAAGTTGAAGTGACAAGAGTCATCCAATGATTGGAAGGCGACTCCAAGTCACCTGGGGAAAGCAAGGAAATGCGGTCAAGTCGAGATAATCAGAAAAGATCTTTGCCCGCGTAAATCAAGAGATTTACTTAAACAAGTAATATCTCCATACCACCTTTCTTGGAGTGCTCGATCCCCGAAGCGTGCAAAAGGAATGAACAATGGGAAGCACTACACCGTGTCGAACTCGAAAAGGTGAAAGAACAATTCATACGAGGAAATGGCAATTCCAAGAAGCGCAACAAGACAAGCCAACGATTGCAAGTGACTTTCAAAAATAAGCCTATCTCTTCAACGGGCAAATTTTTGAAAGATCACTATAAAAGGCCGAGGAGTTTGTTTGAGAATGTGTGACACAAGTGACAAGCGACACAAGTCACGGAACTGAACTAAAAACATTCAAGCAATTATTAGAAAATCAAACATTCTCAATCCTCAAGCCTACACTACGAAGAACATCAATCCAACACTCACTGTGAAGGAAAGATAACTTCAATCGGTTGAAGAGGAAAATATTGAAAAATCAAGGGGTCTACATTCCACGAAGGATTGTAGGAAGGTTCAAGGTCGAACCAAGTCTTAAGCTTTTGGAGGGCTTCGTGATCAAATCCAAAGAGCTTGAGCAAGTGAGTTGTAGTAGCAAAGGCCGCCTGTGAAGAAGCCGAGTCATACGAGAAGCTTGGTGAGTGATCAAGGCGTCTCAGATCGAGTCCCAAAGGATCAAGTCATTTTGTGTGATCAAGACTTGTATCCGGACTATTACCACTTTGTATATTGATCATTACCTAGTGGATTCCTCCGGGAGTTGGAGAAGAGAGGAGTAGAAGAATTACCCCATCTTGAACCTCTATAAAAATTTCATTGTGTCATTTACATTTCAAAGACTTTAATCTCTGCATCTTGATTGTTTAATTTTTTGACATATTTGCTATCCACTTGATAATTTATAAGTACTAAACCAAGCACTAAATCCTTGCTTAATCGAACTTAAGGGTGTTAAGTCTTCAGCTGAAAACAAAACCACAAATTGAGTTAATTTAGAGCCAACAATCGAGTTATTCCATCAACGGCTCGGTTGAGTCATTTGAGAGATTAACTCTCTTGAGTGACTAAATTGAATGTCCATCAAGGACACAACTGTGTGTAGTATCAACTCTTGTTTATTTAAAAGGACTAAATCGAAAATTTGGTAAGGTTTATTCAACCCCTCCCCTTCTAAACCTTACACTTACACCCTTTGGGACCTAAAAAGTGGTATGGTATCGGAGCGGTTGGTTCATTGAACCCTCCGCACCAGTTCTTGAACTAGATCTCCAAACTTTTCAAAGTCGCTTTAGTACTTAAACTTTCAAAACTCTTTTTATCATTAAAAGTTATTATCATGGAAGCAAATTTGACACGCATCCCTATGTTCACAATTGAAGAATTTGATGATTGGAAAATTCGTATGCGTGCTCATCTATCAAAGATTACATGATGAGATGTGGATAGTAATAGAAGATGGGCACCTTTGCAAATCTTAAAGGTGAACACAATCGTAAGAAGAGTGCGGTGAAGGAGAAGAGGATGTTGCTCCCGCACGAGTCATGGTTGAAAAACCAAGAACCGAGTGGACAAATGATGAGAAAAAGATACAACCTGGACAATGTAGCCAAGGACATCCTTTACAAAACTTGGACAAAGCCATGTTCAATAAAGTCAAATCTTGCAAAACGGCTAAAGAAATCGGGACAAACTAACATTGATTTGTGAAGGCTCGAGCAAATCAAAGAAAACAAATTATCGGTGGATGTACTAAATTTGAGAACTTCAAAATGATCTCGGGAGAGAACCTGGATCAACTGGATGCTCGGTTCACGAAATCACAAATGAGTGTCATCGCACTTGGAAAGGAATATACACAGAAGGAAATGTGTATGAAGATCCTAAAAAGTCTTCGGTGAATGGGAAATGAAGGTCATGGCATCGAGACATTCCATGGACCCATCAAAGACATCCAACCATGAATTATTCTCGGACCTCAAAGCCTACGAGTTTGAGCCGAGAAGAAAAACCAGGAAGAGACAATTTGCTCTAATTGTTAAATATGGGAAGAGAGTTGAGGTCAAAGAAGTCATTGATCCGAAAAAGAAATAGCCCCGATGGTTAAGAGGTTCAACAAGTTCTTCAATAAGAACTATAAGAGAGGAAAGGGTGAATCTTCCGGAAGACACTCGGCTCCTCCAAATCAAGGGAAGATAGGCCAACCAAGAGAACAGATCATCAAAAAATTGAGTATCAAAGGGTGACAATCCAAGAATGGAAAGAGTCGATCAAAAGGTGAATATCTATGTTGGAATGTAGACGACCAGGTCACTATGCCATTGATTGCTCATATCCTCGTAGTCAACAAATACAGGAATAAAGAAGAAAGAAAGGTCTTGAGAAAGAAGACAAGAAAAGAAAAAGGCAATGATGGCTGCAGAGATCTTTGAAAAGCCAAGTCAAGAAAGCGGTGATTCGAGAGAGCAATGAAGCCGACTACTCAAGTGACTCGAAGAAGAAGCCCTGATCCGCTTGATGGCCAAGGAACAAGATCAACTCGACCAAGAAGATGAGGTACACTCTAACTCATCAAACTCGACTCTAGTGATAGTGATCGTGACACACACACCTCATCACCCACTCGATCTTTATGATTCATTAGGAAAAATGATGAAAGATTTTGAACACATTAAATCCTCACACACACTATTAAATGAGGAAAACATGACCTACTCAAGAGTCAAAACTCAAAGTCGACTAAGGAGCCGAGTACTCTAAGTCAAATAGTGGTGAGAATGAAAGTTTAAAAGGTGAAAATGCTAAATTAATAGCGAGAAATTGCTGTTATAGAGAAGAGGGAGAATGACCTCAAAAATGTTATTGCCTCATTCACTAAGGCATCTAAATCATTGGATGATCTTATTATGAGTCAAAGAGAATGTGGAGACAAGACAAAGCTTAGGATTTAATTCCTCTGTGCCATGTCAAACCTCAAAAGTAATTTTGGAAAAAGGATCTTCAAGTCATGAAGAGTCCGGAAAATCCAAAACTCTAAATGATGCACACATATTCACTCCAAAACACAAGAACAAGCAAACTTACCTTGGTTATAAAGGAAAAGGAAACTTGCCCGATTGAGTGCGGCTGAAAGGGCGAGAAGAGATTCACCGAGTTCTCAAAGCAAACTCCAAACAAAAATACTGTAAAAAGAAGAAGCGAGCTACCAAAAACCCCAAAAAATCTATAAGAGAAATACATATGATGGGAATGGTAGAAAATATCCAAGCCAAGTGATTGGAATAATGTGAACTATCAAAGATAGACTTATGGAATATAAGCCCAAATGGCAAAGGCCTAGAACTCAAGAAAGGCCATTCCAAAAGTATAAGAGCTTTCATCAAAGCACACATATGCACCTAGGCACTACACTCAAAGACACCACAATTACCCAAGAAAGGCAATTGCTAAAACACATATGCAGCATACGAGACAAAAGAGACATTTGTATGAACCTAAAATCCCCAAGCAATTTGCAGGATTAATTATGATTATGGCAGCGATAGATGGCAACCCCTTAGAGTCAAATCATTTGGCTATAGGTTGGTTGGATCATCTTACAATTCTAACCCCTCGGACCTGACAAGTATGGGTACCTAAAACTTAATTTCCTTGATTGCGGGTTCAAGGAAAGTGAGTGCCAAGGAACCTGGTACATGGATAGTGGTCATTCCGGACATATGACAGAAATAAGAAAAATCTGTCAAAATTCAAGGAAGTTAAAGGAGCAAAAGTCATATTTGGAGGAAATGAAGCTCTGGTGAAATAAGAGGCATTGGATCCATCAAAATGAATGGATTAGAAATCACGAGATGTTGCATATGTTGAAGGACTCAACTTCAACTTATCGAGCATCGATCAACTCGTGACAAGGGCTACAATGTTGGATTCAACATGGGTGTATGTCAAATCAAGGATCTTGAATCGAATGAAGTTGTCTTTGCAAGGATGTAGAGAAGAATATGTATGTTGTGGATTGGTCAATTTGCAACACCCAAAGACTGTCTACTAGCAAAAGCACAATTTGAATCAAGGCATGTGGCACAAAAAGTCGAGTCACCTAAATTTCAAAACGATTAACAAACTTGCAAGAAGTAGTCTTGTGGATGGACTTCGGACTCGTATACAAGAAGGAGAGTATATGTGACGCATGTCGAAGGGAAAACAAATCAAGTCATCATTCAAAGAAAAGACATGCCAATCTTCAACAAGAATATTGCATCTGCTTCATATGGATCTATTTGGCCCAGTGGAACTAGCCAAAGCATAAGTGGAAAGAAATACACCTTGGTGGTAGTAGATGACTACTCAAGATATACATGGACAATATTCATGTGTAAGAAGAAAGAAACTCTACAAAAACTACCACACGGTGATGAAGAGGATTCAAAACGAGAAAGAGTCAAACCATTATCAAAATAAGATCGGATAGAGAACCGAGTTTGTCAATGGAATAATAACTCGATATTGTATTGAGAATGGTATTGGTCATGAACTATCTCAGCAAGAACTCCATGTGAGAATGGAGTTGCGAGAAAGAAGGAAGAACCCTCAAAGAAGCGGCAAGGACCATGTTAGTCAAGCGGGGGTTACAAAAAGATTTTGGTCAAGCAATCAACACGACTTGCTACACCCAAAACGGATGTATGATAAACAGACGGTGACAAAGACTCCCTATGAGATCCGGATCTGGAAGAAAACCAAATGTTGCATATTTGAGAATATTTGGATGTAAATGCTTCATCCACAACAATGGCAAAGACAATCTAAAGGCTTTTGATGCTAAAGTCGATGAATGTATCTTCTTAGGATACTAAGTCGAAAAGCAAAGCCTACAGAGTACTCAACAAAAGAACTATGGTTGCGAAGAATCCATTCATGTGGTATTCGATGAGCCAAATGTAAATGGAGAAGACATTGAAGAGTAAATTTGATAAAAGTGAATCATCCAACCATACTGAGAAGAGTCCCTATCTTTGTCAAGTCAATTTGGAATTATCAATTGAAGAAGATGAGATAGTGAATCTCAAAAAATTTGGAAAATTTGCGGCTAAGTGATTACGAGAGAGCGACCACAACAACACAATCGCAAGTCGATGAATCCAGCTAACTTACTCCAACTTTGATGTAAGATGGTGAGAGACCATCCACGAGAACTTGTCATTGGAGATATAAGAGAAGGTTTCAAAACAAGATCCGAGAACTCAACAAGAAGCCATGTTCACATGCTTCATCTCGCAAATAGAGCCCAAAGACGTGTCACAAGCATTGGACGACACACATTGGATTCAAGCTATGCAAGAAGAGTGAATCGGTTTGAAAGAAATAAAGTATGGGAATTAGTGCAAAGACCCATACATCAAAATGTTATTGGCACCAAATGGGTGTTCGAAATAAGATGAACGAGGAAGGTCTTGTGGTAAGAAACAAAGCAAGACTAGTAGCCAAAGGATATTGCCAAGAAGAAGGGATAGATTTTGATGAAACATTTGCCCCGTAGCAAGATTGGAAGCTATAAGGATGTTTCTTGCCTATGCGACTCACAAGGATTTCATTGTATATCGTTGGATGTAAAAAGTGCATTCCTAAATGGTTTATTGGAAGAAGAAGTGTATGTTGAACAACCTCCAGGATTTGAGCGAGAAGACTCTTGGAGATAAGGTATACAAACTCAAGAAAGCTCTATATGGATTGAAACAGGCACCTAGAGCGGGGTATGATACTTTGTCACAATTCCTAACCGAAAATGGATTCACAAAAGGAAAAGTAGATAGAACACTTTTTGAGAATTCAAGACAAAAAGAGTATCTTTGCTTGTTCAAATATATGTGGATGACATCATTTTTGGATCCACAAACAAAGCTGTGTGAAAAGTTTTCAAACCTCATGCAAAGTAAATTTGAAATGAGCATGATGGGAGAGCCGACATTCTTCCTTGGACTCCAAGTGAAACAGTGAAGGATGGAACCTTCATAAGTCAAACAAAATACACCAGAGATTTAATGAAGAAGTTTGGTATGGAGGAGAAGTCTTACGTAAAAATACCAATGAATACATCGGTCAAAATGGACATGGATGCGGATGGCAATCAGTAGATCAAACAAGATACTGAGCACTTATTGGATCATTGCTCTATCTCACGCCAAGCGAGGCGATATCACCTTTCTTTGTAGGTGTATGTGCAAGATTTCAATCTGCTCCAAAAGAGAGCCATATGACAATGACTAAGAGAATATTGAGATACTTGAAAGGAAGCAAGAAGTTGGCTTATGGTATCCAAAGGAAGGTGGATTCAAGCTAATTGGCTATTGATCCCGACTATCTTTGGATGCGAGTTGGGGGAGGAAGAGCACCTCGAGGCACATGTCAAATCTTTGGGAAACAGACTAATTTCCTGGTTTAGCAAGAAGCAAAACTCAATAGCCACCTCTACAACCGGTGAAGCGAGAATACATAGCTGCGGGCATTTGTTGTGCCCAAGTCCTATGGATGAAACAAAGACTCTGCCCGAACGTAGGGAACAAATCCTTCAAGGAAGATGGCTCATTTGGAGGATCCCTAGGATATGGCCTAGTGATTGGCCGGTGATGGAGGTGAAAGGAGTCCTCTTAGACATGGCAAGGCATTCCATGTTAACAAGAGGATGTTGAGCAAACCCTCTCGGGCGCACTGAGAAGAGAGCCTACGCCAAGAGAGCGACACAAGTGAGGGGGAATCGGTGACCACTGAAGATACGATTGTTTCCTCTCCACCCAAGAAGAAAAGCTGCCCTGCAGTGCTAAGAAGACTGTTGCCCTGCAAAGAAAGAAAGCAAACATGCTCCTCGCCGCTGCAGTGAGTCACTGCCCCTGCGGCCGTGTCTCCTGCCCCTGCGGCAGCGGTCGAGAAGGACTCACAAATACCTTCTCCGATCGTCAAAAAGAGGAGAACTAAGAAGCCAAGACGGCCCGCTCCTCGAAAAAGACACCAAGACCGGCCCCGCCACCCAAGACTCGGAGGAAACCGTCTCGAACAGAAACCCTCTCGGTACAAACTAGGAGACGAAGAAGAATCATCAAGCACTCCGAGCTTGAGAAACCTAGGTGAGTCGATCACTCGGTGGAGCAGACACGGAGAGCTGCTGGAGAAGTAGAGTCTCCGGATGTAATTGATGAAACAACTAAGTCCAAGGCGTCAGCAGAGGCAACCCGGAAGACACAGTTTGTAGTCCACACAGGTGAAACACAAGAAAGAAGGCGATAAAACGGATAGTGATGTGATGATCCTATCTCCACCTTACCCGGACATCCAAAATCGTCTGCGTGAGTGGAGGAAATGGAAGTTGAGTAAATCAAGGAACAGCAGTTCCAATGGCACGAGTTTATAGAAGAAGAAGAGGAACTGTTAAACTTCCTTGGACTAACCACGTGCTGCCCAAAGCCTTTGGATGAAGACAATCGCACAAACATCCTGCAGATCTTCAAGGACAAGGAGAAAGAAAAGCAAGCGGAGGAAGGCTGAGGCACGTGAGAAGGCCATCATCGCCCTATCTCGCACCTGAGAACACACACATCCTCTCCTTGATGTCTTCTCCGACGGTGATGAGGATCCAGGAGAATCTTGCCGCCACGAGAAGAGTTGCAAATGCAGCAAGCATTGCACGAATCCAGAATCCTTCACGAGCAAAGAGGCGATGGAGGGACCAGGAGAGTCCTCGAACACGATTGAAATTGATCCAATGGGAGTGGTTAAACCAAATCGCCACTTTGTTGTTCTTGCCACCACTTCCCACTCACTCGGAAAAAGGCGATAAGGGACATGGCGATGGCGGGATAGTGGGGACCCAGTCGAGCCAACCCCTATTGAAGGTGTTTTACCACACCCCAACTTTGAACATTCAATCGAAATAGCCGGGAGCTTGGAGACGAGTGACCCCATTCCAAGTCACTCGGTGGTGCGCCCGGTGAGAGGGAAACTCCCTCCGCTGCAGCAAGGTCGGAGGATGCAGATGACTCCACAACGAATCAAGGAGGCGAAGTAGAGAAAATACAAACACAAGAAGAAGAGAAAGTTGCCATCAACGAAGCTCAGGCAGTTGAGACTGTCTGGTGAGGTGTCAAACGCTACTCGAAGGCTAATGACGCCGCAGATGCGGTCGAGGCAGGAAGGAACAGCCCTGGGAGTTAACACTTTGGGCGATGAAAGTGCAATCCATGGGGTTGAGACTCCAATGGATGCCACATGAGAAGACCCTAAGACAGTGACATCTTTGTCGAAAGGGAGGACCAGGCCTTGCAAAGTAGAGACTGCCGGAGGTAATGAAGGCCCACGAGAGGTTGAGACTTCCCAGGGTAAAGAAGTCGGGAAGTAGAGAACATCCCTCCTACTATCATCGACCCATCCGAGAAGGAGATAAGCGCACTTCATGATTCCCGGGATAATCTGATGTAACCTTTCTCGGGATCGGAAGGCGAAGAAGAAGCGAGTCATCCCCCGTGATAGATCCAAAAGACTCGGTGCGGATGTTCCAAGCACGAGCAAGTCCGATCCCAAGACTACTCGTCAAACATTTAATTTTGATGATGAGCCACCAATGGAAATCTCATCATCGTCCGATGACGCTCGATAAGGCCGAGGACCGTCTACTCAATTGGAAAAATCGGTGAGACCAACGAAGGCTGTTGAGACAATGGTGAGGCTCGGCAAAAGTCGGGTCCACTTCACAACAAAACCCGGTGAACCGAGTCCACTGCGCGGGCTCCTCAAGCTGCAGCAGGTCGATTCCTAAAAAGAACTTCACACGCACCGCTCATCATCGAACAAATCCGGTTGGCGGTGATGAATCCTTTATAGAATCTTTTCCTTTTTCCTGGAGGTACCCGACCTCCATGAAGAGTCGAGAGAACGAACGCGCAGACGCTACCACGACCCGGCTCCGTTTTTCCATCGAGGCACCATTGTTCGGTGATTATGATTTTGATTTGCATGGCCATCACCGCAATGAAGAATAAAGTCAAGTCCGCGAAGTGTTCAAGGCATTATTCGCCGAGATTGAACGGATGGAGAGGTATCGAGGCCTCTATGGACATGCGGATCGGACAAAGAGATGCCAATCTCACTGCTGATTTAAGAGGCATAATGATCCGGATCGAGGGAATGGTGGCAACAAATAAAGACAAACAATGCGTGTGGAACAAGTTAGATACTTCAGGACATTGTTCAACAAGTTTCTTTGGTATGGAGAGTCTGAAAATGCCGATGCAAAAACGGTGAGAGAACATATTGAGCACATGCATGAAGCTCACATTGCCGAGCTTAAGGCTGCTGCGTGAGCAAAACAAGAGTGATCTACAGTGTTTGGAAGAGACCATGAATACAAAATTCAGCCTTCTCATGGCTGAGATGAAGCTGATTTCAACAGAGTCCAACGCTACTCGATCCGAATTTCGTGATGCATACTCTGCAGCAGACTCAAGACAGAACTCTACCATCGCCAGGCTAGACTTCCGCTTGCAAGTCTGTTTCCGGGCGTTCCTCTCTCCTTTGATGATGCCAAAAAGGGGGAAGAGGAATACCTAAAAGCGCTTGAGAAGGAGGAAAGCATTTGTGAAGGGAAAGTCGGTGAGGAAGTGTTGAAAGAAAAGAAAGAAAAGCTTGTTGAGGGGGAGGGATCGACGGATGTGACCTTGATGATTGCACAAACCCCCAACAGGGGTCTGTCACTGGTGACATTATCGCGAAAGAAGAAACTCCCTGTGACTCGCCACTCCAACACTCTGCTATATCTATGGCCGAAAAGAGAAAAACAATTGAAGCAGGGATGAAGGAAGTGTAAGGAAGAATGGATGCTCGAGTTATGAACATCTTGAAAGAACATGGAGGCATTCGATGAGCAGAGACACTTATGCCATCTCGGATGTCGGGACGGAGCCACGATCAGTTGATGAATTTAAAACGCTCAAATCAAGGATACTTTGCAAATATGTCTATGGCTCAAGCTTGGGACTTGTATCTTGAGAAAAGGGTCTCACGTTATGTGAAGAAGCAGACGAGCGGACAGACTACCGTGATCACTCTCTTTGGTCACTCCGCCAGTCACTCGGTTTGGAAAGAAAAGACCCCAAAGACAATACACGCCCAGGTAGAGGAAGAAGCGATGGTGGAGGAAGAAGCTTGGACCTAGTGTAGGTCCCAAGGGGTGTAAGTGTAAGGTTTAGAAGGGGGGTTGAATAAACCTTACCAAATTTTCGATTTAGTCCTTTTAAATCTACAGAGTTAATTCTACAATTTGTGTCCTTGATGGATCGAATTAGTCACTCAAGAGTTAATCTCTCAACAGACTCAAATTTTGTTGATGGAGTAACTCATTTGTTGGCTACAATTTAACTCATTTGTGGTTTTATTTTCAAGGAAGACTTAACACCCTTAAGTTTGATTAAGCAAGATATTAGAGCTTGATTTAGTACTTGTAAATTATCAAATGGATAGCAAATTTATCGTGAGATATAAGCGATTAAAAATGCAGGAATTTAAATCTTTGAAATGTAAATGACACAAATAAAGTTTTTATAGAGGTTCGAAGATGGGGTAATTCTTCTACTCCTCTCTTCTCCAACTCTTGGAGGAATCCACTAAGTAATGATCAGTTTACAAAGTGGTAACAGTCCGGATACAAGTCTTGATCACAACGGCCGACTTGATCCTTAGGGACTCGATGAGACGCCTTGATCACTCGGTGGCTTCTCGTGCGACTCGGCCTTCTTCTTCTTCAGGCATTTGCCTTGCTACTACTGACTCACTTGCTCAAGCTCTTTGGATTTGATCACGAAGCCCTCCAAAAGCTTAAGACTTAGTTCAACCTTGAACCTTTCTACAATCCTTCCCGGAATGTAGACCCCTTTTTCAGTATTTTTCTCTTCAAGCGATTGAAGTTCTCTTTCCTTCACGGTGAGTGTTGGATTGATGTACTTGAAATGTAGGCTTGAGGATTGAGATTGTTTGATTTTTCTAATATGCTTGTGTATCTCACGTATGTGTCATTCATGCATCCTCTTCTCTCAAACAAACTCCTCGGCCTTTTATAGTGAACTTTCAAAAATTTGCCCGTTGAAGAGATAGGCTTATTTTTGAAAGTCACTTTAAATCGTTGGCTTGCGATTCTTCAATTGCCATTTCCTCGTATGAATTGTTCTTTCACCTTTTGAGTTCGACACGGTGTAGTGCTTCCCATTGGTTCATTCCATTTGCACGCTCTCGGGACCGAGCACTCGAGAAAGGTGGTATGGAGATATTACTTGTTTAAGTAAATCTCTTGATTTCTCAGGCAACGGTTCTTTTCTGATTATCTCGACTTGTTGCATTTCCTTGCTTTCCCCAGGTGACTTAGAGTCGCTTCCAATCATTGGATGACTCTTTTTGTCACTTCAACTTGAGACTTGGCTTTTCTTGAGTGACTTGACCGATGCTCCACTCAGTGTATCTCGCTTCTTCAACAGAGTTCCGTCTACTCTTCTTTGCCATACTCAAAATTGTCTCACACAGAGAGTCTTCCTTCGAGTCTTGATTGTCTTCTTGCATGTTAGGCGTAGGCTGTCTTGACTAAAGCTTGGCGGCTCTATTCATTACAATGCATTTTACAACAAGAATTGGGGTGCCAACTTTCTATTTTAAGTTTTACATGGCATTCATCAAAATCTAAACAATAAAATTCCTAACAATTTCCCCCTTTTTGATGATGCCAAAACTTAAATCATAAAAAAAAAAAAAATGCAAACGGCAAGGATACATACGAGATAGTGTATTGACATAGAATGTATGCATAGAATAGATCTGTTTATTGATCATATCATTCTGTTCTTTTACACAATTGTTTACAAGGTGTATCGAGCACATTTTGTCTATCTTTGAAAATAAAGAATTTTTAGCTTTATTACGAAGACTTACATTGTATGTATTTACATGATAAAATACACGAAGGGTTGACAAAGAACACTTCATCTCCTTCGTTGTCTCCTTCTTTCATCTTGTTCAAGATCTTCTTTCTCTTTTTTCGTCGTCATTTGCCTTCTTTTTTCTTCTCATATGCTTTCTGGCAGCTTCATCTCTTCTTATTCTTTCCTGTCTCTCCCGCCATAGCCGAGTTTGTCTCTTTTTTTTCTTCTAATCTCTTTGCATACTCGGCGTTAGATTTAGCTTGAGTTTTAAATTTGCTACTTGGTCAAGCCCGGCCCAAAGAGATCCCTCCTTTCTTTCCTGGATCTACGTATTCAATATTCTTGGCGCGAGGCCTTGGTCCAAGCTTCTTCCTCCACTCATCGCTTCTTCCTCTACCTGCGGGCGTATATCATCGGGGTCTTTTTCTTTCCGGTGAGTGACCGTGAGTGAGTGACAGAGTGAGTGGCTAGGAAGTCTCTGCTGTCGGCCTTCTTCACATAAGGCGAGACCCTTTTCCCAGTACAAGTCCCAAGCTTGAGCCATGGACATCTTTGCAAAATATCCTTGATTCGAGCGTTTTGAATTCGTCAATCGATCGTGGCTCTGTCCCGACATCCGAAATGGTATACGTGTCTCTGTCCTAACCGGAATGCCTCCATGTTCTTTCAAGATGTTCATCACCCTGGCATCCATTCTTCCTTCCACTTCCTTCATCCCCGCTTCAATTGCTTTTCTCTTCTCGCCCATAGATCAGAGTGTTGGAGTGGCGAGTCACGGGAGTTTCTTTGCTTATAATGTCACCGTGAGGACCTTGTTGGGGGTTTGTGCAATCATTAATGTCACATCTGCTGATCCTTCCCCCTCAACAAGCTTTCCTTTCTTCTCATTTCAAGACTTCTCGGTGATTTTCCCTTCTCATTGTTCCTTCTCACCGCTCCTTTCCTTTCGGTTTGAGATTTTTGCTTTAAGGTATTCCTCTTCCCCTTTTTGGCATCATCAAAGGATAGAGGAACCCCAGGGAACATCTTTGGCAAGCATGAAGTCGAGTCTTCTTCGATGGTTGAGTTCGCTTCAAGTCTGCTGCGTTGTATGCGGACGGAATTGAACGAGTAGCGTTGGATTCTCTTTGAAATCGCTTCATCTCGGCCATGAGAAAGGCTGAATTTTCTTGTCATGTGTTCTTCCAAACGTCGTATATCATTTGCATTCGCTCACGCAGCAGCCTTGATCTCAAGTGTGAGCTTCATGCATATGCTCAATGTGTTCTCTCGGCCGTTCGCTTTTGCATCAACATTTTCACTCTCCACACACGGCTGACTTGTTGAACAAAGTTCAAGTATCTCACTGTTCCACACGCATTGATTCTTCTTTGTTGCCACCATTCCCTTATCCCGACCGTGATGCCTCTCAAGTCGGTGTAAAGGTTGGCATCTCTGTTGTCCAGCGCATGTCCAAAGAGGCTCGATGCCTCTCCATCCGTTCAACCTCAGCAAAGAGTGCCTTGAACACTTCTCGAACTTGGTGATTTTTTTTGCGGTGATGGCCATACAACGTCGAAATCAAAATCGGTGGAACAATGGTGCCCGAGTGAAAAACAGGAGGTGGTCTATGATAGCGTGCTTGCTCATTTTTCGACTCTTCGTGGAGTTCGTATCTCGGTGAGAAAGGGAAAGATTCTACAAAGATTCATCACCGCCAACCGGGATCATTCGATGATGAGCGGTGCGCGTGAAGTTCTTTTGGGAATCGATTCTGCTTTGTAGCTTGAGGAGCGGAGCGATGGTTTTACAGTTGTTGGGTTTGGTTGTGAAATAGACCTGGCTTCGAGCCTCGGTGTCTTAACAGCCCGTTGGTCTCGGTGATTTTTCCTTTTCAATGAGACTTGTCCTCGGCCTTATCGGCGAGCGTCATCGGACGATGATGAGATTTCTAGTGGTGGCTCATCATCAAAGTTAAAAGTTTGACGAGTAGTCTTGGGATCGAGACTTGCTCGTGCCTGGAACATCCCGGTGAGTCGTTTGGATTTGTCATGGGGTTGACTCGAACTTCTTCTTCGCCTTCCGATCCCAGGAAAAGTGACATCGGGGTTGTCCTGGGAATCATGAAGTGCGCCGATCTCCTTCTCGGATGGGTCTATGATAGTGGAAGGGATGTTCTCTACTTTAGCTTCTTTACCCGGGAAGTCTCAACCTCCCGTGGGCCTTCATTACCTCCAGCAGTCTCTCTGCTGCGAGGCTTGGTCCTCCTTTCGACAAGATTTGTCTTAGGGTCTTCTACTGTGGCATCCATTGGAGTCTCAACCCCATGGATTGCACTTTCATCGCCCAGTATTAAC
Source organism: Rehmannia glutinosa (assembly GCA_016081115.2). Taxonomy (NCBI): domain Eukaryota; kingdom Viridiplantae; phylum Streptophyta; class Magnoliopsida; order Lamiales; family Orobanchaceae; genus Rehmannia; species Rehmannia glutinosa. The sequence continues at coordinate 26,922,554 of CM071936.1, forward strand.
TCCTGGGGCTGTCCCTTCCTGTGCCTCGACCGCATCAGCAGCGTCATTAGCCTTCAGAGCGGTTGGCACCTCACCAGAGACGATCTCAATCGTCTGCGAGCTTCGTTGATGGCAACTTGCAGTTTGTTCTTCTTGTGATTGTAATTTCTCTTCTTCGCCTCCTTGATTCTTTGTGGAGTCATCTGCAGCATCCTCCGACCTTGCTGCAGTGGAGGGAGTTTCCCCCTCGGCGCACCACGGTGAGTGACTTGGAGTGGGTCACTCGTCTCCAAACTCCTTTGTTTCGATTGATGGTTCACCGTTGGGGTAGGTGGTGGCACACCTTCAATAGGGGTTGGCTCTCTTTGGGGTCCCCACTATCCCGGTTTCATCGCCATTTCCTTATTGCCTTCTTCCGAGTGAGTTTGGGGAAGTGGTAGAAGCAACATCGGTGGCTATTTTGAACCACTCCCATAGGATCGATTTCGGTGTGTTCGGAGGACTCTCCTGGTCCCTCCATTAGTCTTTGCTCGTGAAGAATTCTTGATTCGTGCAATGCTTCTTTGCATTTGCAACTCTTACGTAGGGCGAAAAGCATTCTGCAGTTCCTCGTCACTTTCGGAGAAGACATCAAGGAGAGGATGTGTGTGTTACGTAGTGCCGGGAGATAAGGCGGTCTTGCCTTCTCACGTGCTTCGGCTTCTTGACCTTCCTTTGCTCTCTCCTTGTCCTTGTAGATTTGCGGGATGTCTAAGCGGTTGTCTTCATCAAGTCTTTGGGAGCACGATAGTTAGTCCAAGGAAATTTAGCAGTTCCTCTTCTTCTTCTATGAACTCGGGCCGTTGAACTGTTCCCTTGACTTGCTCAACTTCCATTTTCTCCACTCACGCATGACGATTTTGGATGTCCGGGTAAGGTGGAGATAGGATCATTACATCACTATCCGCTTGGTGGTTCTTCTTGTGTTTGTTTGTGTGAGCTACGGTTTGTGTCTTGAGTTGCCTCTACGTTGATCGCCTTGATGAGACTTGGCTGTTTCATCAACTACATCCGGAGACTCTACTTCTCGATAGTCTCCGTATTTGTGCTAGTGAGTAATCGACTCATTTGGTTTCTCTGTTGCTCGGACCGCTTGACGAGTCTTCTTCGTCTCTGGTTTGTACCGGGGAATTTCAGTTGAGGCGGTGTCCTCCGAGTCTTGGGCGGCGGGGGCAGTCTTTGGTGTTTGTTTCTCGAGGAGGGCCGTGCAGGTTTGTCGATTCTCCTCCTTTTGACGATCGGAGAAGGCATTTGTGAGTCCTTCTCGACCACTGCAGGGCGGGTGACACTACACAAGGCGGGTGACTCACTGCAGCGGGAGCATGTTTGTTTTCTTTCTTTGCGGGGGCGAGATTTCTTGGCAGTGCGGGGCAGCTTTCTTCTTGGTTGGAGAGGAAGCGATTGTATCTTCGGGTCGGTGATTCCCCCTCACCGGTGTCGGCTCTCTTGGCGTAAGCTCTCTTCGTGCGCCGAGAGAGGTTTGCTCGAACATCCTCTTGTTAACATGGAAAGCCTTCCCATGTCTAAGAGGGACTCCTTTCACCTCCAATAGCGGCCAATCACCAGGCCATATCCCGAGGGGATCCTCCAAATGTGCCATCTTCTTTGGAGGACTTGTTCCCCACGTTCGGGCAGATCTGCTTGTGAGATAAACTCGGCCGATTTATCTTCTTTTCTTCGATGATTGCACGGCCATCACAATCAGCTTTGCCTTTGTGATTGGTCAAAGTCGCCAAATTTGATGTCGATACATTTGGCAACTATATCCAACGACTTGTGATAATCCTCCTTGGCTTGATCTCTTGTTTCTTTGTGTATATTATTTTATCAAGAAAGTCGGACTTGTCTATTTCTTTTCCATGCGTCGGCCAGGTTTACATCGCCTTCTTTGATCTCGGATGCTCCTTCTGGCTGGTAGTGAGCAATATTCACCAAATCTTGGCGGTGATAGTCACCGCTTTCCGTGAGATGATGACTTGATTCCTTCATCGTGAATCTCGGCATTCACGTAGAATTGTGCGACCTCCTCCACATAGGTCATCGGATATTCAGCGTTAGAAACGGTTTTAGTCCGGGCGTTTCCAACTTCTCAACAATTTTCTTCACCAGGGTGTCGTCGGACCCACCGCTTCATCATTCCGTCGAAATCCACCGTCGAACCGGGTGTGGATTTGCTTTCCTAACTTAGTAAAGTCATAAGTTGGTGCCATTTCTAATTATATCAAGAAAAATCTTTAAATTGATTTGAAGGTTGATAGGGTTTCGAGAGTAGTTTGCCTTGCTTTTGAGAGAAAAAGATGAAGCGTTTTAGAAGTGTGAGAGAGAAACGGACGAAAATGGTTTAAATATGGTTTATGAAAGGACGTGGAGGCGGTTTTGAATTGTGATCAAAATCAACGGCTTGGATTTCGCACGCCTATTGAGCATTTCACGTCTCGTATTTAATGCGGCAAAGATTTATATCCAATCATAAGCTTAGTGTGCGGCTTTTTATGTCCGTACACATCATCATTATCTTCGACGTGTTCCTTAAAACATTCCCGCTAAGTCAAAACGATGCGTTTTGTCACTTTGCTCATAAGTTATTCAGCTTATCTCTTAGCCGATTTAACTCTACTCCTCGTGATTCTCTTAGTGACTCAAATTTATCACCGGTGACTTGGTGTAGTCATTGTCTTTTCCGATCTGGTGATTGCATCGGTGATTTTTGTTTTCGACTCTTTTTCACTTCTTTTTCTGTTCTAATACTCTTCTTTGATTAAAGTGAGTGTCATTTCAGTCAATTAACCCAACTCATGCTTGAGTTCTTCAAATCTTGACTCACATAATGGTTTTGTGAAGATGTCGGCTAGTTGTTTATCGGTTGAGATATATTCCAAGATAATGTCCTTCTTTTCAACATGATCTCTTATGAAATGATATCGACATCAATATGTTTTGTTCTTGAGTGCAACACAGGATTTTGAGTGATTAATGGCACTTGTGTTATCACACATGATTGGAATTTCTTTTTCTTCAACTTCATAGTCTCTCATTCTTTGTCTCATCCATAGGACTTGGCACAAAATTTGCCCGCGCTATGTATTCCGCCTCACCATTGTAGAGGTGGCTATTGAGTTTTGCTTCTTGCTAAACCAGGAAATTAGTCTGTTTCCTAGCATTTGACATGTGCTGAAGTGCTCTTCATGTCCACTCGCATCCAAAGATAGTCGAATCGAATAGCCAATTAGCTTGAATCCACCTTCCTTTTTGGATACCATAGCCTACTTCTTGGCTTCCTTTCAAGTATCTCAATATTCTCTTAGCTTTGTCATATGGCTCTCTTTTGGAGCAGATTGAAATCTTGCACATACACCTACAAAGACAAAGGTGATGTCCGGCCTTCTTTGTGAGATAGAGCAATGATCCAATAAGTGCTCGTATCTTGTTTGATCTCTGAGCTTGCCATCCGCATCCATGTCCATTTTTGACCGATGTGTTCATTGGTATTTTTCTGAAGACTTCTCTTCCATACCAAACTTCTTCATTAAATCTGGTATATTTTGTTTGACTTATGAAGGTTCCATCCTTCATTTTGTTTCACTTGAAGTCCAAGGAAGAATGTCGGCTCTCCCATCATGCTCATTTCAAATTTACTTTGCATGAGGTTTGAGAATTTTTCACACATGACTCTTTGTTAGTGGATCCAAAAATGATGTCATCCACATATATTTGAACAAGCAAAAGTATACTCTTCTTGTCTTGAATTCGAAAAGTGTTCTATCCACTTTTCCTTTGTGAATCCATTTTCATCGGGGAATTGTGACGGTGTCATACCATGCTCTGGGTGCCTATTTCAATCCATACAGGGCTTTCTTGAGTTTGTATACCTTGTCTCCAAAAGTCTTCTGCTCAAATCCTGGAGGTTGTTCAACATATACTTCTTCTTCCAATAAACCATTTAGGAATGCACTTTTTACATCCATTTGATATACAATGAAATTCTTGTGAGTGCATAGGCAAGAAACATCCTTATAGCTTCCAATCTTGCTACGAGGGCAAATGTTTCATCAAAATCTATCCCTTCTTCTTGGCAATATCCTTTGGCTACTAGTCTTGCTTTATTTCTTACCACAGAGCCTTCCTCGTTCATCTTATTTCTGAATACCCATTTGGTTCCAATAACATTTTGATGTACGGGTCTTTGCACTAATTCCCATACTTTATTTCTCTCAAACCGATTGACTCTTCTTGCATAGCTTGAATCCAATGTGTGTCATCAATGCTTGTGACATATCTTTTGGTTCTATTTGCGAAATGAAGCATGTGAACATAGCTTCTTGTTGAGTTCTCGGATCTTGTTTTGACACCTTCTCTCATATCTCCAATGACAAGTTCGTGGATGGTCTCTCGGCCATCTTACATCGAGGTTGGAGTAAGTTAGCTGGATTGATCGACTTGCGGTTGTGTTCTTTGTCGGGTCTCTCTCGTAATCACTTTACCGCAAATTTTCCACCGCTTTTGAGATTCAACTATCTCATCTTTTCGAATTGATAATCCCACTTGGCCAAAGAGGGACTCTTCGTATGATTGGATGATTGACTTATCGGTGACTCTTCAATGTCTTCTCCATTTACATTTGGCTCATCGAATACTACATGAATGGATTCCTCTGTAACCATAGTTCTTTTGTTGAGTATTTTGTAGGCTTTGCTTTCATTTGAGTATCTAAGAAGATACCTTCATCGACTTTAGCATCAAAAGCCTTTAGGTTGTTTTTGCCATTGTTGTGGATGAAGCATTACATCCAAATATCTGAAATATGCAACATTTGGTTTTCTTCCAGTCCGGATCTCATAGGAGTCTTTGTCATTTGTCTATTTATCATACATCTGTTTTGGGTGTAGCAAGTGTGTTGATTGCTTGACCCAAAATCTTTTTGGTAACCTGCTTCAGCTAACATGGTCCTTGCCTGCTTCTTTGAGGTTCTGTTCCTTCTTTCTCGCAACTCCATTCTGCTGTGGAGATCTTCTGCTTTGATAGTTCATGGCCAATACCATTCTCAATACAAGATCTTGAGTTATTATTCCATTGACAAACTCGGTTCCTCTATCCGATCTTATTTTGATAATGGTTTGACTCTTCTCATTTTGAATCCTCTTCATCATTTGTGGTAGTTTTTGTAGGTTTTTTCTTCTTGTACATGAATATTGTCCATGTATATCTTGAGTAGTCATCTACTACCACCAAGGTGTATTTCTTTCCACTTATCTTTGTTTGGTTCCACTGGGCCAAATAGATCCATATGAAGCAGATGCAGTATTCTTGTTGAGGATGGGCATGTCTTTTCTTTGAATGACGACTTGATTTGTTTTCCTTCCGACATGCATCACATATACTCTCCTTTTTGTATCGAGTCCTGGAAGTCCTTCTACAAGATGGCTTCTTGCCAACTTGTTAATTGTTTTGAAATTCAGGTGACTCGGCTTTTTTTGTGCCAGCCAACTTGATTGATTTGTGCTCTTTGCTAGTAGACAGGTGTTGGGTGTTGCGGTTGACCAATCCACTACATACATATTCTTCCTGTCTACATCCTTGCAAAGACAACTTCATTTGATTCAATATCCTTGATTTGGCATATACCCATGTTGAATCCAACATTGTAGCCCTTGTCACAGAGCCGATCGATACTCGAGTAAGTTGAAGTTGAGTCCTTCAACATATGCAACATCTGTGATTTCTAATCCATTCCTCTTGATGGATCCAATGCCTCTTATTTCACCAGGAGCTTCATTTCCTCCAAATATGACTTTTGCTCCTTTGACTTCCTTGAATTTTGACATGATTTCTCTTATTTCTGTCATATGTCCTGGAGCGACCACTATCCATGTACCAGGTTCCTTGGCGCTCGGTACATTCTTGAACCCGCAATCAAGGAAATTAAGTTTTAGGTACCCATACTTGTCCTGGGTCCCGAGGGGTTAGAATTGTAAGATGATCCAACCAACCTATAGCCAAATGATTTGACTCTAAGGGGTTGCCATCTATCGTGCCATAATCATAATTAATCCTGGCAAATTGCTTGGGGATTCTAGGTTCATACAAGCTGTCTCTTTTGTCGTATGCTGCATATTTGTTTTAGCAATTGCCTTCCTTAGGTAATTTTGGTGTTTTTGAGTGTAGTGCCTAGGTGCATATGTCTTGATGAAAGCTTTTATACTTTTGGAATGGCCTTTCTTGAGTTCTAGGCCTTTGCCATTTGGGCTTATATTCCATAAGTCTATCTTTGATAGTTCACATTATTCAATCGACTTGGCTTGGATATTTTCTACCATTCCCATCATATGTATTTCTTTTATGGATTTTAAGGATTTTTGGTAGCTCGCTTCCTTTTACGGAGTATTTTTCGTTAGGAGTTTCTTGAGGACTCATTTGAATCTCTTTCTGTATCCTTTCAAAGACACTCAATGGGTCATTTTTCCTTTCCTTTGTAACCAAGGCCGGTTTGCTTAGTATTGTGCTTTGGAGTGAATGTGTGTGCACCATTTAGAGTTTTGGATTTTTCGGACTCTTCATGACTTGAAGATCCTTTTTCCAACATGATTCTTGAGGTTTGACTTGTCACAGAGGAATTAAATCCTAAGCTTTGTCTTGTCTCCACATTCTCTTTGACTCATAATAAGATCATCCAGTGATTTAGATGCCTTAGTGAATGAGGCAATAACATTTTTGAGGTCATTTTCCTCTTTTCTATAGCGGCAATTTCTCGCTACTAGTTTAGCATTTCCACGCTTTAACCTTTCATTCTCATGACTATTTGACTTAGAGTACTCGGCTCCTTAGTCGACTTTGAGTTTTGACTTTTGAGTAGGTTGTTTTCCTCATTCAGCGATTGTGTGTGAGGATTTAATGTGTTCAAAATCTTTCATCATTTTGCTTAATGAATCATAAAGATCTGTAGGTGATGAAGTGAGTGTGTCACGATCATTGTCATTAGTGTTCGAGTTTGTTGAGTTAGATTGTACCTCATCTTCTTGATCTTGTTCTTTGGCCATTAAGCGGATCGGGCTTCTTCTTGAGTCACTTGAGTAGTCGGCTTCACCGCTTGCTCTCGAATCGATTGTCTCTCTTGACTTGGTTGTCTCGGTGTCTCTGCGGCCATCATTGCCTTTTTCCTTTCTTGTCTTCTTTCTTCGAAGATCTTTCTTTCTTCTTCATCTCTCGTACTTGTTGACTACAGGATATGAGCGATCAATGGCATAGTGACTGGTTGTCTGATTCCAACATAGATATTCAACTTTTTGATCGACTCTTTCCATTCTTGAGTTATCGGCCCTTTGATACTCAACTTTTTGATGATCCTGTTCTCTTGGTTGGCCTGTCTTCCCTTGATTTGGAGGAGCCGAGTGTCTTACGGAAGATTCACCCTTTCCTCTCTTGTAGTTCTTGTTAAAGAACTTGTTAAATCTTTTAACCATCGGGGATATTTCTTCGGGTCAATTGCTTCTTTGACCTCGGCTCTCTTCCCATCTTTGACAATTAGAGCAAATTGTTTGGGTACAAATTGTCTCTTCTGGTCTTTCCTTCTCGGCTCAAACTCGTAGGCTTTGAGTGTCCGAGAATAACTCATGATTGGATGTCTTTGATAGGTCCATGGAGTGTCTCGGTGCCATGACCTTCATTTCCCATTCAATTGGAAGACTTTTTAGGATCTTCATACACATTTCTTCGTGTATATTCCTTTCCAAGTGTAGACGTACTCATTTGTGATTTACGTAAACCGAGCATCCAGTTGATCCAGGTTCTCTCCCGAGATCATTTTAAAATTTTCAAATTTTTGTACCGCCTCGATAATTTGTTTTCTTTGATTTGCTCACGAGCCTTCACAAATTAATGTCACTTGTCCCATTTCTTTAGCCGTTTTGCATGATTTGACTTTATTGAACATGGCTTTGTCAAGGTCTTGTAAAGGATGTCCTTCGCTACATTATCCAGGTTGTATCTTTTTTGTCATCATTTGTCCACTCGGTTCTTGGTTTTTCAACCATGACCGGTCAGGAAAGCATCTTCTTCTCCTTCACCGTGCAACTCTTCGCAATTTGTGTTCACCTTTAATATTTGTAGAGGCCCATCTTCTATCACTATCCACATCTCATCATGTATTATTGATAGATGAGCTCGCATACGAATTTTCCAATCATCAAATTCCTCAATAGTGAACATAGGGATGCATGTCAAATTTGCTTCCATGATAATGACTTTTAATGATAAAGGAGAGTTATGAAAGTTCAAGTACTAAAGCGAGACTTTGAAAAGTTTAGAGATCTAGTTCAAGAATTAACCGATGCGGAGGGTTCAATGAACCAATCGCTCGATACCACTTGTAGGTCCCAAGCGGTGTAAGTGTAAGGTTTAGAAGGGGGGTTGAATAAACCTTACCAAATTTTCGATTTAGTCCTTTTAAATCTCTGAGTTAATTCTACATTTTGTGTCTTGATGGACGATCGAATTAGTCACTCGGTAGAGTTAATCTCTCAATGAGACTTCGGTGAAATTTTGTTGATGGAGTAACTCGAGTTGTTGGCTACAATTTAACTCATTTGTGGTTTTATTTTATTGGAAGACTTAACACCCTTAAGTTTGATTAAGCAAGATATTAGAGCTTGATTTAGTACTTGTAAATTATCAAATGGATAGCAAATTTATCGTGAGATATAAGCGATTAAAAATGCGGGAATTTAAATCTTTGAAATGTAAATGACACGATAAAGTTTTTATAGAGGTTCGAAGATGGGGTAATTCTTCTACTCCTCTCTTCTCCAACTCTTGGAGGAATCCACTAAGTAATGATCGGTTTACAAAGTGGTAGCAGTCCCGAGATACAAGTCTTGATCACAACGGCCGACTTGATCCTTAGGGACTCGATCGAGACGCCTTGATCACTCGGTGGCTTCTCGCAAATGCGAATCAGCTTCTTCACAGGTATTTTGCTACTACTGACTCACTTGCTCAAGCTCTTTGGATTTGATCACGAAGCCCTCCAAAAGCTTAATACTTGGTTCAACCTTGAACCTTTCTACAATCCTTCCCGGAATGTAGACCCCTTGTTTTCGATATTTTTCTCTTCAAGCGATTGAAGTTCTCTTTCCTTCACGGTGAGTGTTGGATTGATGTACTTGAAATGTAGGCTTGAGGATTGAGATTGTTTGATTTTTCTAATATGCTTGTGTATCTCACGTATGTGTCATTCATGCATCTTCTTCTCTCAAACAAACTCCTCGGCCTTTTTATAGTGAACTTTCAAAAATTTGCCCGTTGAAGAGATAGCTTATTTTTGAAAGTCACTTTGCGATCGTTGGCTTGCAGTTCTTGGAATTGCCATTTCCTCGTATGAATTGTTCTTTCACCTTTTCGAGTTCGACACGGTGTAGTGCTTCCCATTGGTTCATTCCATTTGCACGCTTCGGGGTGAGCACTCCGAGAAAGGTGGTATGGAGATATTACTTGTTTAAGTAAATCTCTTGATTTCGGCAACGTGCAACGGTTCTTTTCTGATTATCTCGACTTGACCGCATTTCCTTGCTTTCCCAGGTGACTTAGAGTCACTTCCAATCGTGGATGACTCTTCTGTCACTTCAACTTGAGACTTGGCTTTTCTTGGTGACTTGGTGATGCTCCACTCACCAGATCTCACCGCTTCTTCAACAGAGTTCCGTCTACTCTTCTTTGCCATACTCAATTTGTCTCACAATGAGAGTCTTCATTCCGATCTTGATTGTCTTCTTGCATGTTAGGGCGTAGGCTGTCTTGACTCGGCTTGGCGACTCTATTCATTACAATGCATTTTACAACAAGAATTGGGGTGCCAACTTTCTATTCTAAGTTTTACATGGCATTCATCAAAATCTAAACAATAAAATTCCTAACACCTAGGCCTCCGCCCAAAAACATTGAATACGTGGATCCGGGAAAGAAAGGAGGGATCTGGGTGGGGCTTGACCAAGTAGCAAATTTGCAAGTAGCTAAAAGTAACGCCGAGTATGCAAAAAGATTAGAAGAAGAAAACAAGAGACAAACTCGGCTATGGGAGGAAAGACAGGAAAGATTAAGAAGAGATGAAAGCTGCCCGAGGAAGGCATATGAAAAGAAAAAGAAGGCGGTGACGACGAGAAAAAGAGAAGAAGAGAAGAAGATCTTTGAACAAGATGAAAGAAGGAGAGAATGAAGGAGATGAAGTGTTCTTTGTCCAACCCTTCGTGTATTTTATTATGTAAATACATACAATGTAAGTCTTCAAATAAAGCTATAAATTCTTTATTTTTTCGTGTAGACAAATATGTGCTCACGATACACCTTGTAAAATTTGTGTAAAAGAACAAGAATGTTATGACCAATAAAAGGATTGATTCTGCGCATACATTCTATGTCAATACACTATCTCAGTATGTATCTTTGCTATTTGCATTTTTGAATGGTTTAAGTTTTGGCATCATCAAAAAGGGGGAAATTGTTAGGAAATTTATTGTTTAGATTTTGATGAATGCCATGTAAAACTTAGACTAGAAAGTTGGCACCCCAATTTTGTTGTAAAATGCATTGTAATAAATAGAGCCAAAAGCCGAGTTAAGTCACCACGCCCTAACATGCAAGAAGACAATGAAGACTAGAAGGAAGACTCATTGCGAGGCAGTGAGTATGGCAAAGAAGAGTAGACGGGAACTCTCATTGAAGAAGCGGTGAGATGCGCAACAGTGGAGTATCGATCAAGTCAACTCGAGAAAAGCCAAGTCTCAAGTTGAAGTGAGAAGAGTCATCCAATGATTGGAAGTCGACTCCAAGTCACCGGGAAAGCAAGGAAATGCAATCAAGTCGAGATAATCGTAAAAGATCCGTTGCACTGAGTAAATCAAGAGATTTACTTAAACAAGTAATATCTCCATACCACCTTTCTTGGAGTGCTCGAGTCCCGAAGCGTGCAAAAGGAAAGAACCAATGGGAAGCACTACACCGTGTCAGAACTCTGAAAAGGTGAAAGAACAATTCATACGAGGAAATGGCAATTCCAAGGACTGCAACAAGACAAGCCAACGACTGCAAGTGACTTTCAAAAATAAGCCTATCTCTTCAACGGGCAAATTTTTGAAAGATCACTATAAAAGGCTGAGGAGTTTGTTTGAGAATGTGTGACACAAGTGACAAGCGACACAAGTCACAGACCTGAACTAAAAACATTCAAGCAATTATTAGAAAATCTGAAACATTCTCAATCCTCAAGCCTACACTACGAAGAACATCAATCCAACACTCACCTGTGAAGGAAAGATAACTTCAATCAGTTGAAGAGGAAAATCTTTGAAAAATCAAGGGGTCTACATTCCACGAAGGATTGTAGGAAGGTTCAAGGTCGAACCAAGTCTTAAGCTTTTGGAGGGCTTCGTGATCAAATCCAAAGAGCTTGAGCAAGTGAGTGTAGTAGCAAAGCAATTTGCCTGTGAAGAAGTTCGAGTCATACGAGAAGCCAGGTGAGTGATCAAGGCGTCTCCCAGTCGAGTCCCAAAGGATCAAGTCACTGTGTGTGATCAAGACTTGTATCCTGGATATTACCACTTTGTATATTGATCATTACCTAGTGGATTCCTCCAGAGTTGGAGAAGAGAGGAGTAGAAGAATTACCCCATCTTCGAACCTCTATAAAAATTTCATTGTGTCATTTACATTTCAAAGACTTTAATCTCTGCATCTTGATTGTTTAATTTTGCTGACATATTTGTTATCCACTTGATAATTTATAAGTACTAAACCAAGCACTAAATCCTTGCTTAATCGAACTTAAGGGTGTTAAGTCTTCCGCTGAAAACAAAACCACAATTGAGTTAATTTAGAGCCAACACCGAAAGTTATTCCATCAACAAGCTCGATTGAGTCTGTTGAGAGATTAACTCTCTTGAGTGACTAAATTGACTGTCCATCAAGACACTGTTGCTGTGTAGTATCAACTCTGTTTATTTAAAAGGACTAAATCGAAAATTTGGTAAGGTTTATTCAACCCCCCCTTCTAAACCTTACACTTACACCCCTTGGGACCTAAAACTAATGTAATGGAAGGCTTCATGTCCACCTTTTCCGACGGGCTCGGTCGCTGCACTTATGAAATACAGCTCCAATGTATCCCCTCGTCTTAGGTTGTCATTGTTGGACCAATGCTCGTAAAAATGACTTCTGGATCCACTTGTAATTTTGTGATGCGGGAATCTGGTGAAGTAGTATAGGCGAGGCCAAAGCCCCAAACTCGTACCACCACTTTACTTCTTGAGGGGCTGGAATTTGGTAGCATCCAAACCTCTTGGATATTTTCGAAACATCAATCTTTGTTTTTCTCGGAGATATTCCATGCCGTAATTAGTTTCTCCCAATTTGCCGGTATTCCGCAAGAAGAAGAAACTTTAATCTCGTTAATATCAACCTTAGAAGTGCCCATCATAGGCCTAAGATTGATCTCTTCGCCCTTTACCGGACGTCTTTGGGTTGATGTGATAACTCGGGATTTGACTCGGAGTATCAGTTTTCCTTGGGCCAACATTTCTCGACTTAGGACTTGTGCTAGAGGTACTTGAATCTCTGTTGCGGGTTGAGGAGCCTGCGCTCTAAACGCTCCGTTTGCTTATTAGCGGCCGGAGGAGTGGCCCTTGAAATGCCGTTCTCAAGCGAGAGTGAGACCGGACACATGCTTGTATACGATCGGTTACTTTGTCCCGATCATTCCTTGTAATTTTCAGCCAAATCGGCATTGATGACCAGGGTATCAAATTCTCGGAGTAGCATTTCATTTGGTCTCCAAGATGTCTTGATCTTTGTGAGGATGGAATCAACTTCAATTCCTCCATCTCTTGTTAGAAAATGCAAGAATATTTTCATGAGATTTTATAATGACAATATCATAATCATAATATTGACATTGAACTTGCCATCTAAGTATCCTAGCTTTTCTGGTTTTGATTCAATTTTGTTTTTCGAAAAGCTTTGACACTTGAATTATCAATTTTTAAGATAAACTTTTTAGCCGGTAAAAATAAAGGCCATTTTTTAAAAGCCTTTTCGATTGCGAAAGAATTCTTTCTCGTTGATATGCCACCGTGAAGTCGATTCCTTTGGTGTGAATAAACCACTGCGAAGATCTGCATGGTACTTCTCCATTTGGTGTAGCTTTTGTAAGTACCGCCCACCAATAATCAGCGACATCCGTATAAAGAACAGTTCATCTTCATCCTGTGGAATTGCAAGTTTCGGAAGATTTTTGCAAACTTCCTTAAGTTGCTTGATTCCTTCTTGATGTTCATTCTCCCATTTGAATCAGTATCTTTTTTTAAGCAATGGGCTAAACACCTTCCTCGTAATGTCTAGATTGTTTATGAACATTCAAAAAATTGACAACTCCAAGAAAAACAAGTCGCTTCTTGTCTTTCGAGTGTATCCGGGAAATCCTTGTATCTTTTCTACAATATGACTTTGTAGGATGATTCCGTTATTCGTCGATCTCAATTCCTAGGAATTCAATCTGCCTTGTTGCAATCACGCCTTCTTCTTCTCCAAAGCACTAATCCTTCCTTGTGACAAACATCGAAAATATTTCCAAATGTTTGAGATGTTCCTTCATGTTCTTTGATGCGATAAGAATGTCATCGATGTACACGAACATGAAACTGAAATAATCTTTGAAGAGATTATCCATCTTCCTTTGATATATTTGGGGTGCGTTAGCCAATCCCATAGGCATCACGTTCCAAATATAGTGTCCTTGTGGTGTAGAGAAAGTTGTGAACTTCTTGCTTTCTTCATCCATCTTAATGGTAAAATCCGATTTACAATCGAACTTTGAGAATATCTTGGCACCTTTGATACTGATTAACGGATGTTCTCTCGCTTGCAGTATAGTATCAGTCGAACTCCAAAATGTTATTAATTCCCTTGTAATTAATAACAAGTCTTGGCTTTCCTCTTTTGATTTCTCCATGGTTTCTGACTAAGAACCCTGGACTACGTTGTATGGAGAAACTCCTGGTGAAATTAACTTAAGGTCAAGATGTTCCTTAAGTATCTTCGCATATCCTCACGATCCTCCCTGGTTCATAAGGATTGGTTTGAATCTTACGAACTCGTACTCCTTTCATGGCTTAACCTTCAAGGACGCTTTGAGCTCGTTCTTGTCCCACCATGCCAAAGGATCTTCATTGTAATTCTTTTGGATCTTCTTCTTGATATCCTCGAGTGATATTTGTTCCTCTATGGTTACATCACTCTGTGGATTCTCCATTAGACTCATCCATAATTCTGCAATGGCTTCTGGAGTAACTCGTTCTTCACCTTGTACTCTGAATGAATACAAGTTGTTATCCCATATTTTTTGATCCTTTTGAATCGAACCAAATTGTCTATAGGATAATAATCCTTCACCAAATTTTCTTCGATCCACCATTTTTGGATTGCAAAGTTTGGCTTCATCACCACGCTTGCTGCGAAAAATAATAGGCATTTTTCTGTAAAATGCTTCTCGCAGTCTCTGGACAATATCTTATGATCACACAATGTTGTGAAAATAAGCCTTCTTGTCTCATTCTCCTGTGTAAATCGCTTGAATGTTTGTAGGAAATTGTTTCCTAGCAAAATATCTGCACCTGTATCATGGAAATAGATTGGTGGCGTCTTCACTTTGTACCATGGGGTACCACCTGCGCCTCCGATCATGATTTTCGCTTGTTTAATTCTCGATTAAGGATAAGAATCTTTTTAGAGAAATCTCTTCCTCGCAATAGTGGTAAATCTTCTCCAATGTCTTTAGGAAAAACTTCCGGCTTTGCAGTACATATTTCGGCTTTGAATCAATATAGGCGCGAAATACTCGGCCTTGTATTGACATATAACATTCCAATAGAAATGTATATGGAGAATGGACTAGTGGTCATCTCGATTCTATATCTTTTATTAGCCACTGTGAACTCCATTCCGTCTTGTAATCTTTCCCAAGGTTTATGATCCTCGAGAAATTCAATTCCCGGTGTTAATTGCTCAGGATTTTTCCCAACAACTCTGTGATAGTAAGCTCAATTTCTCCTATCTTCAGCTTCCTTGATACCTTCCAACTATTGGTTGTTGTAGATAATATAGAACATCACAAGGAAAAATATTATCCTTTTGAGTGATGTCGAATATTACTTCAACTTCTCGCCATCCTTCTCGGACATCGGCTCTCCGCTATTTTGAAAACATCCGGGATACGCTGAATCGTATTTCTTGGTCTCCTTTCTTCCCAAACTGCTACTCGTTATTATTCGTCGTTGGAAAGACATCCTTGGCTCAACTCGAGACTTCGACTTTTGTTGAAGACTGGTTGATCTTGTATTTTCATATCGATCTCCTTTATAGTTGGAGATTCAATAATTTTGGTAAAACCACCTGGCAAAGTCCTCGAAAATCCTTGGGACTTCGATAAATTCCTTTCTCAAGAATACTTCGAATGATGTGTATTCGAGAGAGCATAAGATATCTTGTATGTGATCGAGTAGGGTCGATTCCTTCTTTCATCAAATCATCTCTTTTGAAATCTTGATGAAGGGTTATGACTCTCTTGAAATCTCGATCTCAGTTGTATGCAGTGCAGGATAGACATTAAATGCCAATTTCCCAAAGATACAAATTTCAGAACCGCTCAAGGCATGAATCCTTGAGGTTTGAGATTCGCTTGTCAAAAATAGCATTGAGTGGCGAATCTATTCCTTCTTTGAATGTTGCTTTAATAATGACTCTTATGGCTCGATATGAATCCACGAGAGTGTGTTTGCAACT
Organism: Rehmannia glutinosa; assembly: GCA_016081115.2. Lineage (NCBI taxonomy): Eukaryota > Viridiplantae > Streptophyta > Magnoliopsida > Lamiales > Orobanchaceae > Rehmannia > Rehmannia glutinosa. The sequence continues at coordinate 26,938,391 of CM071936.1, forward strand.
TCTCTTTTAACTCGCTTTTGATCTCCTGGATTTCTCTAATAGGGACCAACCGCATCTCGATCGAGTTCGTAAACTCCATTGGAATAGCAAATTCTCCGGTTGTTACCCTGTGGATAATTTGGTGTTTTTGTTCTTAAACCCAATTTTATCCAATGCTTTTTCCATAGCTCCGATCGTAAACCCATCGTCGATACTTGAAGCTTTGGATCTTCCTTCATGATTCTCATAAGAGTCTTATGAGAAAGCGTCGTATGAGAGAGGAATCGACATATCCTCTCGATTCTCATTGAAGAATTTCTTCTTCACTCCGATTCTCGAAGCTGAGTCACTTCCATAATCGAATATATTTCTTCTTCATAGATGCTTTCATCATCGAGGGAATATCCTCAAATTGATACACTGTATAAGATCTTGATAGTAGATGACTTCCTCAATTTCTGGTGTAGCCTCAACGACTCTCTCTTTTTGATTGTGCGGGCAATCCGATTTGAGATATGCCCCTTTGCTCGCATGTCCAGCAATTACGATCTTTGAAACTTTCATTTGTTCTAGTGTGAGCCCGCCTGAAAGTTCTTCTTCCCAGTATTCTGTTTGGTACTTGCTTGATTAGAACCCGATGATGAGGCTCTACTCCTACTTGGTGTCTTTGGTCTTTGCCCCGATTTATAGCCGGGCCTTTTGTTTTGACCAAAACCTTCTAGGTCTCCATGAAGACCTACTTCTTTTCTCGCTACTTCCTCGGCGGTATGGATGGCTTCGCTCCTTCTTCCTTTTTGTGCCGCCTTGGTTGACCTCCCACAACTGTTGGGATATCATTATATATGCAACATAGAGGGCGATTTGTTAATTCCTCTTAATCTTTTGTAATTCTTTATAAGAGCTTGGTAACACCATTCGGATAACTTGGCCTTTAGGAAAGACATTTTTAAAGCCACGATTTCTACCCACTCCACCCTTGTATTCACGATAAGCATTTCTCTCCGGGACTCGGAATCTTGCGCAAAAGAATAGTTGTGCAGCTTCTTTTTCCTCAATCTTGGATTTCCACCGTATTCGGTGAACAACTTGATATATTCGTCAATATGACAAATATCCAATAACTCAAGGCTATAGAGGGCTTGTTTATATTTCTTTCTTTTTCATCCTCTAATCCCTCGAAATAACTCGTGCCGATGAATTGGATTTTGAATAGTTTTGCCATACCATCAACAATTCCTTTAAGTGATTCCCACGATGTGACCGAACTTTTTGTCTGGCATCGGTCATATCGGCAATCTTCACCGATCCTTCAAGACTCATTTCAAGAAGTAAAATGAATGAATCCTTTGTAAGATCGAGGGTTCTTTGAAATTCTCATAGTCAAGCCCATTCATCAATGAGAACTTCTCTTTTTTAAAATGCGGGATGTCGATTTAACATCAACCCATACGGATGTATTGGGTCGAGAGTGCGATCTTCCATAAAGGCGTCGATAAACATTCGGCCTTCAGTGGGTTGTCTAGTCCCCGCAAGAGGTTTCGACCCTGTCCCACGAAAGTGGATCACTCCCGTCGTGAAATCTCCGGATGTGGCATCCTCTCCCCGAGCTCCATGATGCGAACCCGTACTTTCTTCGACGTTAGGATTAAGCGGTGGCGGTGGTGGAATTGGTCTACCTTGTGGGTCATAGGTAACCAAAGTTGATTCCTCACTGCGTTCATATTTAAATCTACAATACCTAATCCCACGAAGGATTCGCAGTCATGTAGATCTTTAAGATTCATCTTTTCAATATCCATCTTTTTAATTTTTGATGGATTTTCCTTTGATTAGAGCAATGAGCTTTTCCTCATCTCTGTCATCTTTCGTATAACTTCGGTTGGTTTCCCTTTTTGGTGTAAATAGGGTACCGTCCCAAAATCAATATGTTCCCTTCCTAGGATGAACTTGGCCTATCCTCCAGGTTCTTGACTCGTTTCGAATATCATGAAGGAGTTCAAGAGTTTCCTTACGATATTTCACCACCGTCTCCATCAGTTCTCGGATCCGATGAACTTGTCTTGGTAGATGAATATGGCGGTTGCCATAATTCCCGCACCGTCTTCGATTCTCTAAGATCTTTGGAGATCTTAGATTTATCTCGGAAGTATCTCGTTCCACTCCGGTCCACCATCGGGAATCATTGTTCTAATGGGAATTTTCATGAATCGTTTTTGAAGGTTCATCAAGTGAACATATATAGTGTCCAGTTAAGCATCCGGAATCGCTATAATATTCCGCTCGCATTTTGCATTGACGCTTAAGGTTTCCCGTCGGCTCTGCTGTTTTTTTTCTTTTTCTTCATGTTGGTATTCCCAATATGAAACCTGGTCAAGGTGTTCTTGTGCATACATCGTCAAAATTTGACGATATCTCCTGTAGGGGTACATCTCGGACATCGGTCCGGATCCATAATCTCGGAGTAATTTCTCCTCACCAATTGTTAATGACATAAATATAATAAATTTAACTAAAAGTTCTTAATAAACCTAGGCTCTGATACCATTTTTTGCGGCCCTTAAAACCTTTAAAAACCATTAGTTTACCTTTAATTCAATATAAGGGGTATTTTGGGGTTTTATCAAATAAGAAGGCCATTTTTGATACTTTTGAATAAGTAAGGTCATTTGTGTATATGTGGTTTAAAATTAGGTTGTTTCCAATCATTTCCCTATGGTTTTGGTTAGTGTTATTTTTAATTGATTTAGGAATTTTTTTTGAGAGAATATATTATTGTAGTGGGTTTTAAATTTTTTTTTTTTTTTGTAAATTTTTTCAGTTAGAGATGGAGTATTGATGTCACATTCTCAACATATATATTGATGTGAAGAATGTTACAAAACATAAATGTAATTGACTAAAAGCCTTTAATAGATCTTGCTTACAGTAGTATTTAAAGGCTCCATCAGTATTAAGCTTGAGAAAATTTTGTTGTGTTTTTTCCATAAGATAGTTAAATGGTGAAAGATGATTACGTAGATGAATGCATCATTATTTACTTTTTCATACGAACTAGATAACCATTGACTCTGCGCCCTAGTCCATTCAGATTATTCAAGTCTTGTCTTTTGACAAGTATGTTCTTTCTCTTGTTTCTATAACAAGTGTTGGTGCATTTTGGTTCTCGCTTTGTTTTTTTTTAACTTCTTCTTTGTCCTGTTCCATTTCTTTCTAGTCTTTTCGTTGGTTATGATGTCGGATAAAAATTTACCAATTGACGAATTATGTGGCCGTATGCAACGGTGGAGGAAGAGGAAGAGGGAGGTTTGCGATTGAGAACACGGATGACGGGCGTAAACTCAAGATCTCCGGTGCTTGGTGGGTCGTTTTCTTTCGGACAGACGGTGAATTTTTAGCAATGAAGAACACATTGGTCGCCATATGGAGACCAGTAAAAGGAGTGTTTATTAAAGATTTGGGTCCAAACCTCTTTTTATTCCAATTTTTCCATGAATTGGATTTAGCTCGGGTTCAATCGAATGGTCCTTGGACATTTGATAATCTTATGTTGATTACCAAACGTCTTCTTATTGGTGAACAACCGTCTAAAGTTCTGTTATTCAATGTAGAGATATGGGTTCAAGTGTATGATTTACCATTCGGCTTTATGACGGAAAAAGTTGGAGAAAGCATTGGGAATTTCATTGGGTCGTATGTGGAGGCCGATCAACACAGTTTTTCAGGAGTCTGGCAAAATTATATGCGCATTCGGGTTGCGTTTGATGTCCGCACTCCGCTTAAACGCAGGATGAAGTTAAAAAAGGCAGGAGGAGATTGGCTTTGGATCAATTTGAAATATGAAAGACTTCCTACCTTTTGTTTTTACTGTGGTTTAATTGGTCACTCAGACAAATTTTGTGCCAATTTGTTCAATTGTTCTAAGGTTCCGATGGAACGTGCTTATGGGTCTTGGCTCCGAGCTCCTTCTCGTAAAGTGCAGAACCACACCGGCAGTCAATGGCTTCGGTCTTCTTGCCCGGAGACGGTTTCAGTTCAAGGGAATAAGGATGATGACGGTTACTCTTCGGATTATCCTAGCGACTATCAAGATCCTAATTTTCAGGAAACTGAAAATCGTGGGGCGGTTACAGATGAAATTATTAGAGGAAAGGATGTAACGGTTACTATTGGAAATAACAAGCAATTAAGTGGTATTTTAAATTCGAATGAGTCAGGGAAGGGAAAAGAAATAATTTGTTCAGAAAATAAAAGGCGTAGCCGAGTGAGTGAAGAGTTTAATGCGATTATTGAGGAGCCGAGATGATGGGTGATTGTAATGGGCCTGTTTTGTTGTATGGGCGTTATTGGATAATATCGACAGTGGTTCTATTGTTAAGAACCAAAAAAACTTGCGAGCGGTGGGTTCTGGTTTCCAGGCCCACCGAGATCAATGAGTACTATAAGTTGGAACTGTCGTGGGCTTGGCAACCCACGGTCAATTCAGGTCTTATTGGACTTAGTCCAATTGAAAAAGCCGTCTTTTATTTTTCTGATCGAGACCATGATTCATAAAGATCGTTTAGAACCACTTCGAGTCAAATTGGGGTTTGAAGGACTATTCGCAGTTAGTAGTGTAGGTCACGGAGGAGGTATCGCTTTGTTTTGGAGAAAGAAAGATATGGCGAGATTGTTGAGCTTTTCGTCTAATCATATCGATGTGTCGGTCCATTTGGCAAATTTTCCGGTTTACAGATTAACGGGTTTTTACGGGTATCCTGAGAGAAGAAGAAGAATTCTCTCTTGGAATTTTCTCATGGAATCAAGCGCCCCAATCTAGTCCGCCCCTGTGTCAGATTGCGACTTTAATGACCTTCTTTCTTTCTCTCGAGAAAAAAGGTAATTGTGAACATCCTTCATGGTTATTAGCTGGTTTCCGTTCCGCTATTGACGACTGCGCTTTAGAGGATTTGGGAATGAATGGTTATCCATTTACTTGGGAACGAGGTAGGGGTACGGCTAATTGGGTTGAAGAAAGATTGGATAGATGCTTAGCTTCGCAAAGATGGTGCAGCTTATTTCCTAATAATAAAGTTTGGAATCTTGAGGCTTCAATGTCAGATCATTCGCCTATTTTTCTCGAATTGGGAATGACATATAGAATCAAGAGAGTAAAAAGATTCCGATTTGAGAATGCTTGGTTAAGGGAGTTGGATTGTCGCAATGTCGTGGAACAAGGCTGGAGTAGTGGTATGGATGGTAATTTGCAAAGTAAAATTCAATTCTGTGGTGCTGAACTTTACAAATGGGGAGAGCAATTGAAAAATTCTTTTAAGGTCAGAATTCAGGAAGCTCGGCGCATAATGAAGCTTTATCGAAGTGGTAGGGATGATTTCTCAATTGGTGAGTTTAAGAAGGCCCAAGAAAATTATAATTTATTGTTGGCTCAACAAGAAGATTTTTGGAAACAGCGAGCGAAACTTTTTTGGTTAAAAGGAGGAGATGCAAATACAAGATATTTTCATACGGTGGCTTCTTCGAGGAAACGCCACAATTCGATCGATCGTTTGAAGAATTCAGTGGGAGATTGGCTTACTTGGGATAGTGGATTGGGGAATCACATTGTTAATTACTTTGTGAATTTATTTCAATCCTCAGATTGTGTTCTTGAACCAGTTGTGACTTGTATTGATACAAAGGTGAGCCCACAACAAAATGACGAGTTACTTCAGCCATTTGCAGAATTGGAGATCAAAGAAGCGTTATTTTCTATGTTTCCCGATAAATCACCAGGCCCAGACGGGATGAATCCAGCTTTTTTCCAAAAATTTTGGGACATTACGGGTCCAGAATTAGTGTCATCGTGCTTACACTTTCTGAATTCTTGTTCTTTTCCGGATGGTTTTAACGATACTAATTTAGTGCTTATTCCGAAAAAGAATAATCCTGAGTTTGTTACTGATTTAAGGCCTATAGCTCTTTGCAATGTTGCATATAAGGTGATTTCTAAGGTGTTGGCGAATAGATTAAAACTGGTTCTCCCGTATATTATTTCTGAGACTCAAAGTGCCTTTGTCCCTCGGCGGTTGATTTCGGACAACATTATGGTCGCTTTCGAAGTTAATCATTATTTGAAGAGAAAAAGACAAGGAAAAGAGGGGGTGGCTGCGCTTAAGATCGATATGAGTAAGGCATATGATCGAATTGAATGGAGTTATTTAAGCGTTGTTCTCATAAAGTTGGGCTTCAATCAGAGATGGGTTAATTTACTCATGCTATGTGTGAAGTCAGTTAGATACAAGATATTACATGGTGAGTTTGAATCTGACAATTTTGTGCCGGAACGTGGATTGCGACAAGGAGATCCTTTATCTCCTTACTTATTCATTTTATGCGCTGAAGGGCTATCGGCAATTATCAGGAAATATGAAGCCAATGGTTGGTTGCATGGGTGCAAGATAGCAAGAAGAGCCCCGAGTGTGACACATCTTTTTTTCGCGGATGATAGCTTTCTCTTTTTTAAAGCTAATATGGTTGAATGCGAACGATTGAAACAATGTTTGGATTATTATTCAATGGCCGGGCGGATGATTAATTATCAAAAGTCGTCCATCTCTTTCAAAGAAGAACACTAGGAGTGAGGAAATTCATGATGTCCGTGAGTTTCTTAATGTTCCCAAAACGGAGAACCATGGTTCATACCTTGGTGTGCCATCTTTGATCGGGCGTAGTAAAAAGGAAGTGTTCGCTTTTATAAAGGAGAAAGTGTGGGCTCGACTCCAAGGTTGGAAAAAGAATATCCTGTCTCGGCGGGTAAGGAAATTCTGTTAAACGTGTAGCTCAAGCCGTACCTATTTATGCAATGAGTCTTTTTCTACTTCCTAAAGATTCTTGTGTTGAATTAGAAAGAATGATGAACTCTTTTTGGTGGGGAAAAGGAGGCGATTCGAATAGAGGTATAAATTGGTTAACTTGGAATAAATTGTGTGTTCATAAAAATCAAGGTGGATTGGGTTTTAGAAGACTCCATGAGTTTAATTTAGCCTTGTTGGGTAAACAAGTTTGGCGTCTTTTATCAAATGATAATTCTTTGGTGGCTCGTCTTTACAAAGCTCGTTACTATCCGAGAATCTAATTTGTATCATGCTCAAATGGATCAAATCCAAGCTATATTTGGCGAAGTTTATTGGCAACTAGAGAATTGGTGGTGACCTATAGCAGACGTCGGTGGGTGATGGCAAGTGCATCTCGTTCTAAAGGATCCATTCAGCTCACGGGAGAGCAACCTTTTGTCTCGTCTATTCATGCGGCGTTGGAAAGGTACTAATGTTCATAGCCTTTTGAAGTCGACACTCTTGAATGGGACCAAGATATTATTCAAGACTTGTTTAATCCTAGTGATCAACAGTTGATATTAAAAATTCCTTATCTCTTGAACACAATGGTGATTCTTGGAAGTGGGTAGGGAATAACAGAGGTGTGTACTGTGAAAACAGGTATCACTTGCTGTGTAAGAATTTGGATTCGGATTTTATGTTCGAGAATCTCTTTGATTGGAAGGATTTTTGGTCACGTAAAAGTTAGGCTAAAGCTAAAAATTTAGTATGGCGTGCTTGCCACAATGTATTGCCTACGAAAGAGCGATTAATATCGAGGAAAGTTTCGTTGTCACCATTATGTCCGGTTTGCAATTTAGAGGTAGAAACCCAGCTCATGCTCTTTTTCTCTTTTGTCATATTGCGAAAGAATCTTGGGAAGCTATTTTACCAGGTGAGTTTTTGTTTAACCCTTCATTTCTCTTTTGTTTAAACAAAATTTGGATGTCTAAGAGTGTTGAGAATAAGAGTCTAATTGTCATGCTTCTATGGGCTTTGTGGAAAAATCGAAATGAGATTATTTGGAACCAAAAAAAAAACGACTTCACTGATTATTAATTTTGCAAATGTCGATTATTTCAATGGTTGGTCGCTCAAGTAACTCCTCTTTCGGACTGGTTTTATTACCTTGTGATGGTGCAATCAAGTGGCAAAAACCTCTACATGGATGGCTCAAATGCAATGTGGATGCAGCCCTTTTTTCCGATTCATCCAAAGTCGGCTACGGATTTGTGTGTTGAGAGATTGGTCAGTACATTTATGGCGCAAAGCATGGTTCTTCAACAGTTTATTTACTCCGCAGGTGGTGAAGCATTGGGAATAAGAGAAGCCTTGAGTTGGATCAAGAATAATTGGAATACTACATCTCAGTATGCTTGAGCGATTCTTTGATAGTGATCAAAGCATTGAGAGGAAAATCGATGAGATTGGTCTTATTTTTCTCGATATTATCATGGATTGTAGAAAATTACTAGAAAGTTTGCCTAATGTGTCTTGTGTATTTGTCAAGAGATCGCGAATGTGGTCGCTCATGTGTTAGCTAGAGCATCATATTCGTGGATCGGGTGTCTTTGAGTGGAGATTAGATCCTCTCTCTTTATTTGTAATGAATTGCAGTTCGATCTGCTATATTAATGAAAGCTCTTCCCTTTTGATTTAAAAAAAAAAAAAGATAACCATTGGAAATAATGGGTATGTAATGTGTAATATTCTACATAAAGAGAAAGTAACATAAGTAATGGACTAGCAGATTAATTCAAATCTCATTATATACGATTTAATTAGTGGCATGATTGGTGTGTGGGAATGAAATAGAATGTGTATTCTTTAGTTTATTCTCATTCACATGCTCGGTACGGTTAAACAAGAAATATTCATTCCCACGGGGATCTCTATTTCCAAAAGTAATGAATAGTCATTCCTCCCCTCCCTCGTGGGTTTACCTACTCGAAATCATCAAAAATATTATTTTTAATAAAATTATCCTTCTAAAAATGACTAAAAATATTGGATATAATCTAGATTTTTGAAAAGTAGTGTTATAAATAAAAAATTATTTATTTATAATTTAATTATTTGTAAATTAAATATAAATTATATATATTATTTTAATAAATTATAGTCAATTTCTATCAATATTCAATAATTAAATTAAAAACTTGACATAAAACTATTTTGTTGATTTTCTATATTTTTAATAAAAAAATATATATTATATAAAATATTGTGGATATCGTTAATATAAATTTATTATAATATTGTTTAACAATTAACACGCACTAAATCAATCTTAGATCCATCTGTGCATAATATATTTAGTATAATTTTATCTAAAATTCTTATTTAAGAGTAAGTTGATATTTAAAATTATTTTTCTCAATTATTATTATTCATTTGTAATTATTTAAACCAGGTAAAAAATTGCCATTCCATTCTTTTCTGCATTCTTTGTACATGCCAAGTATTGGAATAGTATTAATTATTACATCATTCTTTTCCTATCCTTATTCCATTACTAAATTCATGTCATTCCTATCTAATTCCATTTATTCATATCAATCGTGTCGTAATTGTCTAATACTCAAAAGTGATTTTACTTTAATATCCACCGCCAATGGCGGCTTTTAGAGCATTTGCCACAACATATAATCTTATCTTAAGTCTGTTTGTAGGTTTTTTGCCATCTTCAAGGCTCGAACCCCATACTTCTAGGTTAATTAGGGATTCATTCACTACTAGGACTTTCAAATGAATTCATACTTAATCGGGAGGTACGAGGTTCGAGTTCTTGGAAGGGCAAAAAACCTGCGTATCAAAGACTTGCAATGAATCCCTACTTAACTTGGTGGTGCATGGTTTGAGTCATGGTGCACATACACAGTGTTTTAAATACCGTACCGCACCGGTTAGTTGAACCGGATACCAGTAGTTGGACTGGTACGGTAAGACCCTAATACATTTTTGCGATTATACCAGTCAAAACTGTCAAAAACCGATCAAAATCGACCAAAATCGGTTTAAAACCAGTAAAACCGGATTTAAATGTTTTAATTTTTAATTTTTTATTTTTTCAATTTTTATTATAAAAATTGAAATTATAAACTTACTATTTAATATATTTATGTCATAATTCAATCAATTATTCAATATTTATGTTATGATTCAAATCAATTATTTATATTTTAACTAATTCAAACAAGAATTCTAACCAATTAAAATATTCTAAATTTGGACAAACCTCTATAATATAGACATAGACAATCAATCAAATAATTACATAAAAAAATAAAAATTAAAAATTTAAAAACGTATAATTTCTCTCTTTATATGAATATATTACATTAATATTTCATATAATACAACTAAAAATACAATTAGTTTTATTAAAATCGGTAAAACCGACGGTTGAACCCGTCCGACTGGTTGAACCGTTTATCGGTGACTTGGTCTATTTGATCGCCTATCGATGAGTGTAAAATATACATACATTTGAGGGTTTAAAATGATATATATTTGATGCATTTGCACGAATATTCAGTGTGTTTTGGTTGGTTTTCTTTGTTGGGCGTGATACTGCATATTCTTGTAACTTCTTACAGAAAATGGAGCTAAATTGGATAAAAAGAGATATCATATTCCAAAGTATAGGTCAAGAGCTAAGATACGAGCAAATATGTGAAGGAGAGAAGCATGGACGATCGAACAAAAGGAAATTTCCTTCAAAAACGTCCAAATGCGCTAACAGTTTTCAACATTGGCAGGGTTTAGTATTTTGGACATAACTTTCTCCACAAAATTGCTATTGAGGTGATTCAAGTGGCTATGGAAAGTTAAGAGAAAGGACTACAACTTTCGTGAAGACCCCAGGAGCAAATTCGGACAAAACCATAGACAAAAATACGTCACCTTACCGGAGCATGTGGTGTCACACGGGCGTGTGAAAATGTCGGTGTGGAATGACACAACCGTGTGAAAAAGGGACAAAAACAGGAGACAGAACCAAACCTGCACGACCCGACCGTGTAAGCCCACATGGACATGTGGTATTGGGCAAAAATCCATACAACTGTGCGGTGCCACACGACCAGGCCGTGTGGGACTCTGTCAAACACATTTTTCGGAGTTATTTTCTCGTTCAAACTCTACAAGTGATCTCTCCAAGCACATATATAAAGGGGACCAAGGCCCGAACGAATTTTCATCATCATACATCATCAACATCATTTCATACAGAGAAAACACATCAATTACACAGGAACAAAATAATCGAAGATCTTATGAGAGAGGAAGGCTAGGTTGCAAAGAACACCACAAAGCTTTCGCATCTACGGGAACACTAGGGATGACAATGGAGCGGGTCGGGGCGGCCAAGACCCAGACCTTCCCCGTGTCTAGAACGAGGCGGGTTGACCCGCTACGGGTCGCGGGTCGGGCGGGTTGACCCGCTCTGCCCCGTTTAAAATTAATTTAAATTAAAATATTCAAAAATAATATACATTTATAAAATATTATTTACAAAATTTATTAGTATCAATTTATAAATATTAAATATAATATAAGAATACATAAAAATTATATTATAATATATATTATATATGCAAAATATATAATAAAATATATTTTTAAAATAGAAATTCTAGTCGGGGCGGGGTGGGTGCAGTGGGGCGAAAGTGAGACCCAGACTCGCCCCGCCCCGGGTCACATGACGGGACGATCCAAATGGGGCGGGTATCCGCGAGTCGGGTCAAAATTGTCATCCTTATAGAGCACAAGAGCTTCGAAGGCTTAGGAGGGGAATCCATCCTGACAAGAAAGGGTTTTCTTTCTATGTCTAAGATCTCTTGTCTGTGCTTAAACGATGTCATAATGTTGATTTCGAATTTGTCTATGAGTTTGTAATCAATGTTTGACATATCTTTCGGATCCTAGAGGCATAATCAAAACTGTTGATTCATGTTAAATATGATTAATTGTTTTCTTAATTAATCCATGCTTTCTATTTTATGAATTCGAGTGCTTATTTATAATTGCTTTTATTTGCCGATAATAATTTGCATGTCATATTTGTTAGTGTGAGATTCGGGAGATGAGTTCTAACAAAGACGGAAATCAAATTCAGACATAAATGGGTGTAACGGGTCGAGAGACCTACAACTGTTTGTGGGGAGTCATTCAATTCATAAATCTTTTTGGAGTTAATAATAGTTGTAACGTATATCGGGAGATATACAATTGTTATTAATCTAATGTTTATTTATCACCCGGGATGGGGAATAAACTATCTTAGGAATTGAACCCATAGGATTGCATGAAGTGGTTTTGAAACTTTAATTGGATTTAATGTTGAATAAACATGTTGAGATTATGTGCCTAATGTTGCTCCTGTAGTTGTTGAAAATACTTGTGGGGTTCGCAAATTTATTTATTTTTTCTTTTTAATTTTCGATTTTTATTAGTACTCAATATTCGGTCTCTTCAATAAAATTGGAATGCGATGTTATTAAAGCCTAAGTGTTTCGCATATCAATTTTTGAGGAATACGACATTGCTTGCCATTATTCTATAAACTACATCATGACACTTTGCGGTTGTATGATCCAAATATTTTTGGCGAACACCTATACAGTATTTAAAACACTGCAAGGACTTGTAATGAATCTATTAGGTTTGTGCACGGGACTTGGAGATTACCGAAATCGAACCGATATCCGAACCGAAAATATCCGTTGACTTTTTGACGTTTCCCGAACCGTATCGTACCGAAAATATTTATGGTACGGTTCTGGAGATTTTTCAAATACCCGTACCGAGAACCGTACTGAACAACTCCGAACCGAGGATCCGAAGTTAGAACTGATTTTAAAGATTTTATATAAATACATATACATTATTTCTATGTTGTTTTTATTTTGATATTGAATTCATTTGAAATTAAATTGAACATAAAACATATTTTTGAAAAAATCATAATACTCCAACTATTATGAATTTTAAAAAACTTTGATATTAATAATAGAGTAAATCATTTGAAATTGAAATTAGTTAAATGATTGTAAATTGCACTTAAAAGAGAAACAACTAATAGTATCATATTATAACAATATAAAAAAGATCATATTTTAATTTTTTTTACCACTTCACATAAATTATAAATATAATTTTATTGATTATGTTAAGTTGTTAAGTATGAAACATTGAGATTATAAATTTATACAAGTTTTTATTTCATGTTCATTTATAAAAATTATTAGTTAATTATATATGTTCTATGTCAATAGAGGGACAATTGCCCAAATAATAGACTATTATTGTATTATAGAGGTTATTAAGTTTAGAATTTTGGATTGTGTTACCTATTATAGTTTTAGTTTTTATTTTGAGACTACGCTAAAAAGAGGCTAGAACTCTAGAAGTATATCCGTTTGGTGATTTTTATATTGTTTTTTTTTCCCAAATTTGTATGTTTTATTTATGACTAATCTTGAATTTCAGTCCGAACCGTCCCGAACTTTTGAGTGCAGTTCGAGACAGAAGAGATTTTTTCTATGGTTCGGTTCGGAGATTTATTTTCGAGAATCTCCGAACTTCGGGACGGCTTCCTGGAGATTTCCAAATCTCCAAAAACCGTCTGCATCTACACCCTAGAATCTATACTTAACCTGGAGGTATAGAGTTGTTAAATGAACTTGACCCGGTGAACCATCCGTTTAAAGCGAAAAATTAATAGGGTTGTGATTTATTTATCTTGACCCATTTAAATCCGGGCCTTTTGGCTTGGACCGTTAAACCGCGGGCTGCCGGGTTAAACTGGCTGGACCGCCGGCCAATTTTTTTTTTTTTCAAAATAGTGTTTTTTTTTTAGAGACAAAATAGAGTGTTTTTCAAAATAGTGTGTTAACTTCATTGAATTACGGGATTTAGAAAGTTACAAAACCCTTCTTCTACCTTCCTAAGTAATACGCCGCTGCCCACTGTCACCACTCGAAGAGTCGCCAGCCGCCGCTGCCGCTCGTCGCTGCTGCCAGTCGCCGCACGCCCACAGTGTGTTGTCCTCCCCGCCGCTGTAAGTCCTTTAAAAATGAAGTGTGATAACTGATAAGTGTTTGAAAACCTTACCCAAAAAAGTTTGTATGTTTACTATTTAAAAACTGATCTTTTCTTTTCAAACACTTATCCTTCCAAGGATTTATGTAAGGTTTTTATGTTTATGTTTGGATAAGGTTTTTGGGATAAGGAAGACAACATCTAATTTCTTTAAAAATGAAGTGTTGATCTTCAAAAAACTGGTTAGGAAATAGTTTGTGGAATTAATGAATTTTTAAATGATTCCTAAAACTTTGGATATTAGCCAATTAGATGTATTTTTAGATCAATAATGTATGTGATGCATGCTTTAATTTAAAATTATAGATTTATATAAACAAATATATTCTCGGCTTGTAACCCGATCTGGTCCGTTTAGTCCAAGCCGGTAGGGTTAGGGTTAGGTTCGCAATATGCTAGCCCATTTAATAGTGGTCCGTTTAGTCAGAAGATCGTTTAACACGCTTCTGCTAGCCCGTCTAACATCTTTAGGCACGGGGTTCGGTTCGAGTCCAGGAGAGCAAAAAATATGCGGCCAAGCACAACGTAAGATCATGAGTTGCGACAAGGTTCTAAACATCACCATCAACAAAAAAGCGCCCTTTTTGTTGACAGTGGTTTAAGAATATTTGCTGCAACTCATGATCTTACGTTGTGCGTGACACGTGGCTTTAGTGGTACCAAGACTTGACATGAATCCATACTTAACTTGGAGGTTAGGGCAAAAACCTATGGCTAGGCACACCGTAAGATCATGAGTTTGCGACAAAGGTTCTTAAACCGTCGTCAATATTCACTAAGGGAGTGTTTGCAGAAAATTCTGTTTTTATAAGAATTGATTTATTGCAGCAGAAGTAAAAGTTGTCTAGAATAAGAAGTTGAGAGTATTTGGTGAAAAAGTTGTCAAATTGCTTATTGGTTTGTAAAATTCAAACCAGAAGCATAATAAAAATATAAGGTTGTAATTGGATATACCTTCATTTGAAATTTTCTTTCTCAGAGAATAATGTGAAAAATTTGCTAGGGATAATAAGAAATATTTTTGAGATTTGAATAGATATGAAATGAAAATGTAATGATGAAAGATAAGACGATATAGAAATAACAAAATAATGATTTGATATGTTTGATGGTTAAAATTATGTGAGTGAGTGAATAGTGAAATTTATGGGAAAATGTGTAATAATGATTGTGTTTTGAAAAGTGAGTAAATGCGAGTTGGTGTAAGAAAAAAAAGGAGATTGAAAATTTTGGTAGACAATCATATTTTGAGTTAAAAAAATTCTCTAGCGAAATGAAATCGAATTTTTGTTAGACAATCACAACCTAAAATACTCATCTCTCTCTTGATTTCGATTAAATGAAGCATAATCAAGTAGAGTTGACATTTAAAAACATTGAAAAGTGATTTTGTTTACTAAGAATGATTTAACTTTGGTTAATTGAGTAATTAATTGATTTTTTTGGTTAATACAAGGTATTGGGGGAGGAGTGAGACTGGTGGCCTTTGATCCCAAGTCAATAGTAGGGTTACAATTGCCCAATAATTAATTGATTAAATACAAAATAATTGATTAAATTTTAGTAGTATTCTAATTTCTAATAATAATAAGTATTAATTTATTTTTATTTCATCTGTGTGTGTGTGTGTATATATATATATAATTGTTTATTATTCTTTCATAACTTAGTAAGCATATTATTTAGATAGTTAATATATTTAATGTGATATCTCTGTATTTGGGATAGCGTTTTAAAATATGATAATAGTTGATTAATTGAGATTATCAACATGTTATGATTTTATGTGACTATTTGTTCTTTAATTACTTTAATGATTTTACCAAATACTTTTATTAATATAGTTCATAGATTTGAGCTTTAGTAAATAGTATTATTATAAGTTACTAGAGATGAGTTTAAGATTAAATTCTGGGAGCATTAGGAATAGTTAAGTGAATATTAGTTTAATTAGCTTAAGTTTAGGTTCCCAACTTGGCCCAATTCTCTTATCATATTATTTGGCCCAATTTTCTTGTCATATTATTTGGCCCATTTAGGCACTAAGTTGGTAGTATTTTCTTGGCCCAATTGTTAAGCCACTTACATCACAATTTGTTTAATGTAAGCCAAGCCCAAGCCCATGATGATACCTTATAAACACTAAGGACCAAACTATCTTCATTCTAATTCATCAACCAAACAAAGAATATTTTTTCTCTTCTGGTACAAACTGCCGAGAGCTCCAAGGGTGAAGGAAAATGATTTCTTCTCTACAAATTCACTTGTAATCCTTGTTCTCTAAACTTTATATGAATTGTTTGAATTTGTACAAAATTGTTATGAATTGTTTGCATTATGTGATTATGTGATAATTTCAAGTTGATAAATTGATTGATCGAATTGTTGAAGTTGGAATTTAGTGACGTTTTTCTTTCACCGGGGAGTTATTTTGTAATTTGACTAAATTTTAATTTGTTCTTCTATGTTAAATCAAGGACTATGGATTGAATTGCAAAGTTTATGAAATGTGAGATTAAGTGTGAATAAAATGGGTTTAGACTATGTAGACATGGAAAAATGAGGTCCTTTATTGAGATGATGATGCTTGATAATGCTTTTTGTTTTTAACTTTTGTCAAAACATGGGTGTCAAAAAAAAAAAAACCACTTGATAATGTGTAAATACGAGAATGGCAAATGTTGATTGTATATCTTAGATGTCGTTTGGATAAATAGTTAGGGCGGTTTTTCTCAAACATATTAGCTTGTTTTTGTGAATCACAATTTTCTTATTTAATTGGTAAAAATTATACTTCTTCGCACTTGATGGTTGATGCTTCATTTGCATCAAAGGTCAAGCAATTAAAGCGCGGGTGGTGAAAATTATGATTTTTGCCAAATGGGTTTGTGTATTTCTTAATGAAATTGGTAAGATGACTCATTGACTTGAACTATAGAGGTTAATATGTGAATATGTTAAATTGTGTGATTGTGGGTGAAAACTTTAGGAAAAAAATGTGCAAATGGGTTTTGTTCAATTTGAATAATATGTTCAATTCATTTGAAATTATTGAATTTGATATATGAATGTATTTGATTGAGCGGTTGTGGATAAACTTTTTTATATTTACATCAAATGAATGTATGCAATTGTTATGTGGTAAATTATGTGAATTGGTGGCTGCAGTTAGATGTCAGAAACTTGATTCTAACTTTTTATTTATTTTTTGGAATTGAAACTAAAGATTTAATTATTTGAATGTTGAAACCGTTGAGAAATTGATGATTGATTTTGCATGTTGGATCTTGATGGAGTTTGTTGGTAAATTTTATTCGTAAAATTGGTTAATGGAAATGGGGAATTTTTGTAGATTAAATGAATTGGTATACCACTTGTTTTAAACTAGCCATTGAGCCATTCAACTCGTTTTCGAAAAATTATTGTAATTATTGTGATAGGCCAATTAACCATGTTAAATTCTTTTAAGAAACTCATTATTGTTGCCAAATGTTTAATTTGTGATTGGTTGTACTTTCATTCCATCCATTTTCATTTTTTGAGAGTATAGTGGTGAATTTTTTTTTAAAAGTGAAAGTTGGATGTGTTGAGAAAAAGTGATGATTATGTTGAAGTGATAGTGAATCTTTAAAGATGTTGATTGTTTGTGAAATTTTTTCGTGGAAATAGTTTATAGTGTAAAATATAATGTGAGAAAATTGAATAAAAATAAAAAATTTATCAAAAAATAGGCAATATGGATCTCATTTTATACATTTTGTTAACAAGATTAAGAGAAAAAAAAATAAAAATAGTGATAAATTAAAGAAATTATTGGAATTCTTTATATAAATAGGGAGAGGAGAGATAAATAAATAGTATAATTGGGTATTCGGAAATGTGAAAGAGAAAGAGAAAAATGAGTTAATTTTGGAGAGAAATTAAATTTTCTTTGAAACTTTTTCATTATTTTCACAAACAATCACACATCCTAAAAATTTTTCACTCCAAAAATGAAAATTTTGGAAAATATTTCACAACCAAGCACAACCTTAGTCGTCAATTGTATGGCCCATTTACGGTTCAGGGAATGAAAGTGTCAATTGTATGACCGCCAAGTGTATGACCCCTCTTTATTATTAAGGGAATGAAAGTGTCAATTGTATGACCGCCAAGTGTATGACCCCTCTTTACTGTTAAGGGAATGAAAGTGTCAATTGTATGACCACCAAGGGTTTGGCTCCTTTATTGTTCAGTGATTGAAAGAGCCAAGTGTATGGCCGCCAAGTCCTTATACTGCTGGCGTGATTGACTTATAGCATATTGATGCATTACTGTTAAGAATTAAGCGATAGCACTAAATATGCTCGTTCTTGAATGTGTTAAAGTGATAGCGCTCATGTGCTCGTGCTTTGAAAGTGTTTATAGTGATAACATGCATGTAATTGTGTTTGAGAGTATTATTAAAGTGTGATATGCTAACTGTTTATGTGGCTGCCTGCTTGCATGTTTCTGCCATTATGTGAAAATCCTTTTCAAATTGTCACTAAAAATATTTACTCATATTACTATCCCAACCGCATATGAAACTCGAGCCACGCCGCGCTCTTGCACTCTTGCACCCACCCACTGAGCTCGTTTAGTTCACCCACCGTTTTACAAACCTTTTAGAAACAGGAATTGCGAATGAGAAGAGTACACGGATGAGGGCATGAGGAGCAGGATTGCTAGATTTGAAAGAGCAAGTTGGTGTGGTTCGATCATCTTCGCTGGATTTTTGGCCGTAGTCGTTTAGGTCACATTTTGATATGTAAAAAAATAAAAATTAATGACTTCCGTTGTAAACCGATAAACTTAGACGACTGCTATATTTGGGAATCCAGCTTGAAAGGAGCTTTATAAATTGTATTACAAAGTGTACTCCGAAATGTTAAGGGCCTGTTTGTTTATGTTTCCATGGTCCATTTCCAGTTTCTGGAGTTGGAAATAGAATTTTGAGAATTTATTGGTTTTCGTGTGGAAATTGAGATTGTGTTTGGATGAATGAATTGAAATGTGTTTTATGTAGAATTGAAAATGAGATTGTGTTTGGTTTGAGTAGTTTTGAAATATTATTTTATGTATATAATAATTGAAAAGTTGGTAGTGGTGGGGTCCATTTCAATATTTTAATTTGAATATATAATATTATATTTGTAAGATTATAGTTGGTGGGTCCCATTAGATAGTTATAATTTAAAAATAGTAATATTTTAAGTAGATAAAGTTGATAATGGTGGGTCCCATATATATAATTGGATTAAAATATGAAAATAGTGATTGATAAGTAATGATGAGTGATGTAGGGTAGTGTATAGGTTTGAGAATAGAAATTATAGGTTTGAGATGTTGTTTTATGTGAAAAATAGAAAATGAAAATGATGATTTCCATTGAAAATTTTATGAACAAACATGATTCCACTTTTATGTATAGTTGGAAACTGGAAAGAGGCCATTGGAAACATAAACAAACAAGGCCTAAGTTTTACTCTATGATTTTGACTTATTTAGTATTTGGGGTGTGACATATTGATTTTAGGACCCGTCTTTTGCTCTTGACTTTATTTCTTGGAAGTGCGGCGACTCGGATTTCCATTTTGGGGGCATGCCAGCTCTATTTGTGTTTGTTTGTTTTTCTTCAGAAAATGGTGATATGGTAGATGCTTCTGTTTTGTTGTGGGGACTGGGGAGTAGGGAAGGAGTTGACTTTGAGCATTAACATTCTATTGCAATGCAGAATGGAAAATGGAGAATCTGGTCAAAATGAATCGGTGGACAAAATTATCAAAGTATATTCAGATTTCATGACGAGGTTAAATTCATCACTGTTACTCTTTGTTCTACTATATTACTTTTATTTCATAGTGATTGTTATTTTTCTTACAAATATTAAATTTATCTCTATCCATTTGTTGTTGTACTCTCACTGTACTAACAGTACTTCACTGGTAGGGTTACACACTTTGAAGAGCTAGTGTCTGTGGGAGGCAGGTTGCTTGTTGGCTTTCAGCAAGCACTTGGTGAGTATGTCTGCATGGGTTGCCTGTGCTTTTCATTTGGGTTTGCTAGTATGTTTTCTTTACTCATATTTGATGGCATCTGTCTCATGGTTGGATTGCAAATGATTCAAATTTGCACTAACCAATTGCAACAAGTATAAACAGTTGCAAAGTCAGATTGCATGGTTGCAGCCAGGCTATTAATTATTTCATGCATGAATGCTGATTTATTTGCAGCTATATAGAGCCAGCTGAAACATTAATAATTATTTCACCTATTACTGCTCAGGGTTTTTAGGGCGGTCTCCGATTGATAAGACATCTACATTGGTCGAGCGCATTATTAAAGCTCATGGTTCAAGAAGGGTTTTATCCTACGTTGAAGCTGGGTGTGTCAACAGTCACGACAGTGTACAGAATGTGAGCAAGTGTAAGTCTTTTAAGAACCCTCCTTTGATATTTTTAAAAATAAGTGATTTATATTTTCTCAAGTTTTCCTTAGTAAATAACAACAGATTCTTATATGTTATTGACATTTTGAGCTTTTGATTGCTTTATTCATTCATCATATTGTACCTAAGTTTAGGGGCGTGACATGTCTCACACCTTATTGCCTTTACCATTATATATACACACACGTTAATTTATTTATTAAGGATTTTAAGATCCTGGATATGAGTATGCTTTTAGGTTTGTATATGAATGATATGTAATGTGTGTTTTTGGCCTGTAGTGTTCTGCTATTTAGCAACATAAGAAGTCTATAATTCATGCAATCACACTCTATAACTTGCTGATAATAATTTTTTGTTAACATGACAGGCTAATAAATATGTTTTTGAAGAATTGGACTAGTTAGGAATTAGAATTTTAAGTTTTTTGTGTGGTTTTAGGTTGTACATATTGGCATTACAAAAATTCACGGTAATGAGATGCTTGTTGTATATTTTAAGTGTTTCTGAATCAGAAGGGTCCTTTGCCTTTGTGTATGGTTGTACTTGATAGTTGTTCATTGAGGGAAATTATATTGAGGATTGTATCAGAATGCACCTCTAGTTTCCACCATCTTTTGTCCTTTTCTTTCAGTCTTGATTGTGTATATTGGATAGACATAACAAGGCATGAGAATTCCCTTTAGATCACTATTCTTAATTATAACCCTGCTTTATATTTTAATCAAAAAAAAAAATAAAATAGTAACGAGTCCTAGACATCTGTCGAACCATCTTTTTCCTTGTTCTTCCTTTATTTTGACATTCTTGTCGTGGGAAGAGACTCACCTTCTGAGAGAAGGGGAAGGATGTGGGACTCAAAAAATCTTATTTAACACCAGGGACATCTAGGCTCTCCCAGGGAGAAAAGGTTAAAGAATTTAGATTGTTTTTTGGAGGCAGCCCAAACTTCCTCATTTGATAACACTATTCTGAGAGTTTATTCGCATTAATTGCTGCTCCTATGCAATTGGAACATGAATTTTTTTTTTTTTTTTTTTTTATTTCTTTAGATATTTCTGTTACTGCAACTTAGCATCTTGTCAGCTCTAATTGTTTTTCCTCCTTACTCATGGATATCGTGCAGAAGTGCATACATGCCATCTCGGACTTCAGGACAATATAAATAAAGGTAGTTCCTTTGCAGATCACTTTTGATTGTTCAGAATATCTTATTAGAAATATAATTGTTATGAGATCTTGGAGTTGCATGCTATCTTATTTGTGTGGCATGTAGGATGTTTGCAACATATCCATTTATATTCTGCAGAGTGGAAGTGATTTTTCAAACAGTTTAGGTGCTATAATATCTGGTGTATTGGCAACGGTATAGATTTATCCTAAGTAGCTTTTCTATGATGCAAGAGCCAAACAGAGATCATTTTGGAAAGTGACGGTCGAGAATTCCAATGTAAACACTTTAAATTTGTATTTACCTTTTAAACACCACATACATAATTTGCAGGAGGAAGTTTCACATGCTACATATAATGCTCACTGGAGTATAGTAGCACAGTTGATTTAACGACATAGCTGTTTGTTTCCTTTAATTTATGATTGTGATTCCTTGGATAAGCATATGGAGAGAAAGATCGACAATTCTGATTGACAAAGCTCCTGGTTTAATGAAATTTGAGAATCATACAAATTTACAAACCAAGTCGACAATGAATTTAGATGGATGATTCACGTAACATAGATTGATGTAACCAATCAGGTTTTATCTAGCTGGTGAAAACTAATAATGCTAATGTAGTAATGTTAGAATGTCTTTTCTGTTATTTAGTTGGACGACTAACTTCAGAAGAAGTGTTTGTTTCTCGGTATTATCATTGTATTCAGCTTTGCATTTATATTTGTTGGAGAGGAGGCCCCTCTTCTTTCCCCCACCTCATTTCAACTCAAAAGTCAATATTATTCATTTTCTTTGTTCTTACGTTCTGAGTGGTGGATGAGTGTGTGTTGGGGTGGGGTGGTTAGTTCTTGAAGTCTGTGATTTTCAGACTTAAGCTAATTGCTTGAATTTTGAACGTTATGTTGCAGCTAAAATTGTTGTCAGTGAACTTGAATGCCTTCTGGATGATGCAGCATCTGTCGTGCAAACTGCCAAGTGGAAAGATGAAGATGTTAACCACAACTTTGATTCCTTTATTACTTCAAATGACGAAGTAAGCTCCCTCTCTCTCTCTACATATATGTGTATCTATACTCAATAGTGTATAAGCAAAACAGTGTGAGAAACTCTGTTGATCAGTTATTCTTGTAGTGCATGTGATGTTTCTTTTCAGGTTTCCCTTTTCTGTGCAAATGGAATCAGTGCCATGAGTAGAATCTTCCAACCGTAGGATCCTAATTGTCAAAAGAGGAAAAAACACTAAATGCTTGATAAATGATTTTATCATGATTTTGATGATTTTGTTTTTATACCAAAACAATGTTTTTAAAGGTTGTCCAAATACTCCTAAATGATTTAAAATGGTTTTAATATTTTCCGGAGTATTTCTACAAGTTTATTTTCGATATAAATTGGACAACACTTTTGATGATTTTGTGTTAATGTGTTTTTACACCAAAACAATGGTTCTAAAATATTGTCCTAATACTCCCGATCGGTCTAAAATATTTTTACTATTTTTGGAGTATTTCTTGAAATTTATTTTCGATATAAAATTGGACAATACTTTTGTTTTGAGGCCAATCGGTCCTATAGGGCATCCGCACACGAAAATTGTGAAAAACAAAGCTTGGTGAATAAGCTATTTTCTTTGAAAAAAAATTTGGTTGAATGGCCAACGGGGTGGTAGACCGGTGGTAGACCGTCGACCAGGGCGGCGGCGTCGAGTCGGCCGTCGGCCGTGGTGGCCAGTGCACGGGAGCATTTTTTCTCATTGAACTTTGGACTCGTTTTTGGTTCTCGCTGACCGGCCGACATCGGTCGACATGGTCGGCCAATCGGCCGACGGCCGCCTGTGTAAATGTGTTTTCTCATTTTCAAACGCGTCTATTTGTGCATGACGTGCACGCTCAAGTTTGACAATGAGAAAATTTAACCGTTGTGACAGTGACTTTTCCCTAAATTGTGGGATTGATTTCTAACTATAATCTTGTTTTTAATTGCAATTTTTGTAGAAATCGATTCCAAGAGGAGCCTATCAAGTATCAATCATCTCCTATAAATAGAGGAAGTTTTGAAGCACAACAATAAGAGAGAAAACTACAACACAACAAGATACACTCAAGAATACACTTGTTCTTACACATTATCTTATTTCTTGTTGTAATTTGCCTAGCCTATTCACTTTCACATTCTTGAGGTCTAAATTTATTCTTGATTACACTTGCACTCTATTGTATTATCAATTATCGAGTTGTAATCTTGAATTTGTGGTCGCTATTCAAACACAAGATATCCTTGTGAGTGTTCTTGTGGTAAGAACACACTTGGATGATCTAGGTGATAGGTGAAGAAGATTGTGGTAATCTTCTTATGAGGTGTTGAAGAATTTGGTATTCTTGAGGTTGAAGATTGTGGTAATCTTCACAAGGTGTCGTTGAAGGAAGATTGTGGTAATCTTCAAAGGGAGATTGTGGTAATCTCCAAAGGTGGTGTTGAAGAAGAGTGTGGTGCTCTTCAAGGTGTTGTAAGTTGAATTTGTATTAATTTTGGTAATTAATAAAATTCTTTTTCTTTTTCGAAATCCATCCCGGATATCTTTGGGGTGGTAGAGGATTAGGCCCTAGGTGGGTTGAACCTCTTTAAATCGACGCGTGTTGCTTACATTCCGCACCTTTATATTTGTCTTTGAGCATTCAATTCGAAAAAGAGGGATATATCGAAAAGATGGAGATAATCTATTCACCCCCTCAGATTATCGTAGCCGCTGACTTACAAGTGGTATCAAAGCCAAACTCTTTGGCAAGCTCGTTTCACATCGCGAGTGAAGAGGAACGATCGTCGGCTACGAATGAAGCTCATCTATCCCAAGACACTCTACCACCAAGCCACCACTATTTGATTCCAAGAATTTTAATTTTTGGAAAGAAAGAATGGAATGCTATCTACAAGGTTGCGGGTTCGATATTTGGAACACCGTCATCAATGGAGAATCCATTCCGACGAAGAATACACCACACACCTCTAAAGGCTTCAAAGAGCTCAATGATGAAGAGAAGAGAATCATCTCCTTAAATGGTAAAGCTCTTAATATTTTACATTGTTCACTTACCACCTTGGAATTTGATCATGTTGTAGGTATTCGATCGGCACATGAAGTATGGCAAAAACTAGAAGCCATCTATGAAGTATATGCAAATAAAAGGAGCAACTCAAAAGCATCTACTTCTCAAATGGATACAACATCAAATCCAACAATATGGGATGAGCCTCTTACAAATTCGATGATGAAGTTCTAGAAAAATGTCTTATGGGCATCGAAGAAGAAAACAAGGTAAGTTCTAAACCTCTACTTCTTATGACAATGAATTGCAAAATGAATATAGTGACTTGCAAAATGATTATAATGAGCTACAAGATGAATTCCAAAACTTACTTGTTAAATACAAAAATTTGAAAAAGGAATTCATTGTTTTGAAAAATAATAAGGATAGTTTATTTACTTCCTATGAATCACTATCATGTGCTCATACCACCACTCTTGTGACAAAGGTTAGAAATCTTGAGAAAGAAAATAGTACTCTTGTTGAGGATATAAATTGCTTGAAAAATAATTTATCTAAATCCAACTTCGAAGTCACCGATAAGATGACCAATATTGTTGATTGTTGTGATAATTCAAACTAGAACTTGATCATAAGCCAAGGGTGTCAATCACATGAAAAGGAATCAAGTCTCACAAGACGTTGGTCATTATGCTCCTAATTATTACATGCTTTTATTGCGGTAAAAAGGGTCATACGGTAAATACTTGTCGGGCTAGAAATAGCTCCGATTATTGTTGGAGACCTAAAAGTCTCAAGACTAATCCCAAAGGACCCAAACACAAGGGGTACCACAAAATAATGTCATATTAGGTACCCGCTAAATAATGATCAAAGAAAATTTATATCGCTAAGAAGACATCAAATGACCGTTTCATTTGATCAAAGAAGGAGAAACTATTTTAAACAAAGCCAATTTCAAGAAGAGGGTATAATCAAAAATGGGAAGAACACAATCCTTGAAATGGCAAAGACATCATCAACAAGATGATTTTCAAAGAAGAAGAGACTTTCAACAATGGGAAAGCAACAAACCTTGAAATGGAGCAATCAAAGAAGTCATCATCAACAAAGTGACTTTTCGAGGGAAGATATCATCAACAATGGGAACGACACAACCCATGGAAATGGCGTAATTGGTAACCCGTATCTCCCTACTTAAATATGCATTTTATTTTGTTATTATGCATGCTTTTATTTGTGTCTTAATTGCAAAATGAGTTTTCAAATATTTATTTTTTAATTAAGGTCTTCAATATATACTTGTGCTTTTAAAATATTTTTGAAAAAGAAGACCTTATATGATGTTTTTAAAACTCTTGTGCATTTTTGTAGACTAAAGTGTGTTATCATCTTTTATGGATTTTTATGGCATGAGCTACTTGTGATATCTCTTGCTTTACACTTTTATCATTATGATTTGTGTTAGATATGTTTTAAGAATTGTGTAGAATTTACATATTTTCACAAATGGCCATTTACGGCATAAATTATCGAGGTACGTTTACTTGTGTTATTCTTACTCTTATAGACTCGATATATGTATTGCCATGTGCCTATGTGCTCGTTTTTCATAGTATTTCATACAAGTGCCATTAAGAGGATTTTTAGATTTTTTGAAAGGCACTATTCGATATTTGATTGCACATATTTGCCGTATCAACTCTTGTTCAAATACTTCTTTTAAATAAGGTCTCAACTATATCTTTCGGATTTTCAAATTTCAAAAGAGACCTTTTGTAGCTTTCTTAAGCTTATTTGAACTTGCATGATTTATTAGACTCTTGATGATCTTCTAAATGCATAGTATGTGTTTATTGCTTCATGGTCTATATATATAGTGTCTATTTCTACTATGCCCTTATGCAAGATATTTTTGTGATTGATGATTGAGGCATGTTTTTACACTTGGACTATTTTTCTCTTGCTTATATAAGCGATGTCGTTAATGAGTTTGTTAAGTTGTGTAGATGAGAAATGAAGTACTCCAAATATTAGTTACCTCAAAATATTTGGATAAATGTTCTTTTTATGAACACCTTAGACCAATTGAATGCCCTATGATGAAGAAGACAAAAAGGGTATTCAGGAACAAACTCGATGACCAAGGCAACATTGGTCGAACTAAGGCGAGGTTAGTAGCTCGAAGGTATTTTCAAGAAGAAGGTAATTAATTTTGTTGTAACATTTGCACTCATAGCACATTTAGTAGCTATCTGCATTTACTTGCCCATTCTTGTTTTAAAGAAAATTTCAAGCTTTACCAAATGAATGTTAAATCCAACTTTCTAAATGGTTTTATTCAAATATAAGTCTATCGGAGTCTAAAATTTTAGGCCAAATGATTTTTATAAAAGGCCTCAGACAATTGATGACTTAGCTATTTTTGCAAAATGATTTTACAAAAGGTAAAGTTGATACTACACTTTTGTTTTGAAAAAGGGCAAGGTTGTTTACTTGTGCAAATTTTTGTTGATAATATTTATGGTGCTACTAATGAATATTTGTGCAAGATATGTTTTCTAAGTTGATCTAGGTGAGCTTGAGATGAGAATGATGGGGAGCTCAATTTCTTGCTTGGACTACAAATTATTCAATGCCAAGAAGATGGTTATATAAGAACTCTTGAAGGAGTTAAGCATTGAAGGAAGAAGAACCATCTCAACCTCTATGGCTAAAGATTGACAAAGGTTGAGAAAGGCATATCGGTAAACAAACAAATTCGAGGTATGTTTTCTTGTATTATTCCTATAGACTCGACATTCCATATGCCTTATGTCTATATGCTCGACTTCAAAAACTATCCCAACAAATCTCATTAAAGTGCCATTAAAAGAAATTTTCAAATATTTGAAAGTGCACTTCTTCTTCTTATGACTTGTTGTATCCAAAGATTTAAAACGTTCTTATTCTTTTTGGAATAACAAGTTCGGGTACCTACTTATACGGTTATTCGTATTCAAAATTTAGTTCATCATAATCGAACTAAACATATTGAGATTCGATATATATTTTTTTTGGGATTGTGATTTTTAACAAAAACTTGAGATGTGTTTAATTCCGTCTCAAGGATAACTCGCGACTTTTTAAATCGCCCACCGCCGAGTATTTTACCTCATTTCGAGCTTGATTATAACATAATGTATATTGAATGAGGCCACGTTTGCATTTTGACGTTTTTAAAACTTAGGAAGGCGAAAAATCGGATTTTTGGATAAAACTTGGATTTTTCAAACGAGAACCATAATAATTTTGCCAGCGGTAAAGCCGACGTCGCCCACTAGCTCGACCGCCGCCCATGCCTGGGACCTACGCTCGATGATTTTTGGCTAAAGATAGTTACGTTTCCAGGACTTCGCCATTTTGGCTTATTTTGTCCATTTTTCGTCCCCTTCCAAATTGCACACAAATTTCACTCCAAATTTGTTTTATTGCATACATTTTATATTTTGGGGATTATCTAGCTCTGGTTATCATCATCATTGCATTTCGACTTTACCGATTGAATGGTAAGAATTTCACTATCTTTAGCTCAATTGGGTTGAACCTCGAGTTTGTGGCTTATATGTATTTTTCTTGATGTAATTCATATATGTTTGTGATGAGCTTATTGATTGTTGATGAATGATATTTGTTATATTGTATTTGGTGATGAAAAACTTGGCTTGATTTCATTTACAAAGGGCTATATATAACTTTTTCTATTTCGACGCCTTGCTAAGTGTTCGATAAAACGTTTCAATGAAAAAATTCATCACCTACATGACTCTCTCGATTTCAAAAGTCTCATATATTTATAGAGATCATGTTTTTGCAAATCAAATGATTTTTCATAAGCTTCTACAAGTCGTATGATTCGACTCTTCTATTTGGTTTAAAAGCTTCAATGTTCAAATGGCTCGATACATCGGTTTACTTGTGCACTTTGATAAGAATATATGATGTATTTATCGTCTTGACATTCTTTTTGATGATTCCAAAGGGGAGAAAGCGGGTTATAAGCTCATTAGCTCATAAAAGCTAAGATAAACGAAAAGAAAAGAAGTTATAAGTTATGGCTTCATAAAGCCATAAGTTGTGGATCATATTTAGTCCACTTGGTGCATTATGGTTATGTATGAATCATGGTCCATTGGTTGTAGTATGGACTTATATATGTTTTTAATGATGTCTCTTTTGTGGGGAGCTTTTAAGCTCAATATTGAAAAGCTAATATTTTAGCTTATGTTTAAGTTTTCTATATAAACTCTTGTTGTGCATGTTGATAGGGGAGCATTTGCTATATGTGTTTGAATATCTCTACTCCCATCCTTGTGTTTTTATTGCATGGAATGTTGTCACTCATGACGGATAGTTCTCTTTAACCTAGTAAAAATGTTTTGTTTTCAAAATCACCTCGTTAAAATTGTTTTGGTTTGTAATCATCAAAAAGGGGAGATTGTTTGATAAATGATTTTATCATGATTTTGATGATTTTGTTTTTATACCAAAACAATGTTTTTAAAGGTTGTCCAAATACTCCTAAATGATTTAAAATGGTTTTAATATTTTAGGAGTATTTCTACAAGTTTATTTTCGATATAAATTGGACAACACTTTTGATGATTTTGTGTTAATGTGTTTTTACACCAAAACAATGGTTCTAAAATATTGTCCTAATACTCCCGATCAGTGCCTAAAATATTTTTACTATTTTTGGAGTATTTCTTGAAGTTTATTTTCGATATAAAATTGGACAATACTTTTTTTTTGAGGCCAATCTGGTCGCCCCATAGGGCATCCGCACTGAAAATTGTGAAAAAAATGAATAAGCTATTTCTTTGAAAAAAGGTGGTTTGGCCAAGTCAGCGGGGTGGTAGACCGGTGTGGTCGCCTCGGTCGACCGGCCGGTGGGGTGCACGGGAGCATTTTTCAAAGCGAACTGCTGGACTCGTTTTTGGTTCTGCTCACCATTTGGACATCGGTCGTCGGCATTCGGACCGGACCGTCGGCCGCCCGTGTAAATGTGTTTTCTCATTTTCAAACGCGTATTTGTCTTGGCACGGCCGCTCTAAGTTTGACAATGAAAATTTAACCGTTGCGTGACAGACTTTTCCTAAATTGTGGGATTGATTTTAACTTGTTTATAATCTTGTTTTTAATTGCAATTTTTGTAGAAATCGATTCCAAGGAGCTATCAAGTATCAATCATCTCCTATAAATAGAGGAAGTTTTGAAGACAACAATAAGAGAGAAAACTACAACACAACAAGATACACTCAAGAATACACTTGTTCTTACATTTCTTATTTCTTGTTGTAATTTGCCTAACTATTCACTTTCACATTCTTGAGGTCTAGCGCTATTCTTGATTTACACACTCTATCATTGTATTATCAATTATCGAGTTGTAATCTTGAATTTGTGGTCGCTATTCAAACACAAGATATCTCTTGAGTGTTCTTATGGTAAGAACACACTTGGATGATCTAGGTGATAGGTGAAGAAGATTGTGGTAATCTTCTTATTGAGGTGTTGAAGAATTTGGTATTCTTCAAGGTTGAAGATTGTGGTAATCTTTGAGGTGTCGTTGAAGGAAGATTGTGGTAATCTTGAAGGGGAGATTGTGGTAATCTCCAAAGGTGGTGTTGAAGAAGAGTGTGGTCTTCTTGAGGTGTTGTAAGTTGAATTTGTATTAATTTTGGTAATTAATAAAATTCTTTTTCTTTTCGAAATCCATCCTGAGGATATCTTTGGGGTGGTAGAGGATTAGGCCCCAGGTGGGTTGAACCTCTTTAAATCGACGCGTGTTGCTTACATTCGCACCTTTATATTTGTCTTTGAGCATTCAATTCGAAAAAAGAGGGATATATCGAAAAGATGGAGATAATCTATTCACCCCCTACAGATTAGATTATCGTAGCCGCTTGGACTTACACTAAACCCCTAAACTATGCGATTTTTGTACTTTACCATATAAACCAATTTCTTTTACACTTTACCATACAAACTATACAAGTTTTTGCAGACTTTGCTCTATAGCGGTAATATCGCCGATGGCATATTCTCCGAATATTCGCACGTGCCCTCCACATGAGGGCAAAACTGTCTTTGCCTAAAATTCAAACAAGTAATTACACTTTACCATTTGAATTTTATTAAGAATTTCACTTTGCCATCTAAACTTTCAAGGCAATTTTCACTTTGCCATATCAATTTAAGAAATTAAAAAAAATTATGTGTATATACATTTATTTATCTTATTAATACATAAAAATCACAAAAATAAGTTTAAACCAAATTGTGAGCGAATCGAAATACGAAAATAGAAAACTTAGCATATACAAAATTTACTTTTATATTATATATTCTTGTATATATTACTTATTATTGTATTATAATTTATTTTTGCATACTAAAATTAAAAATACTAAATAGATATTATAATTATGATTACAATATTTATTTTCTTTTTGTTTTGCAAAACTTTGATATCGTAGTCTAACGAAATACAAAAAAAGAAGTACGGTAAAAGTTTGAGTCGAACCCGATTATTTTGGTACAATATTCATCACACGATGCATACCAAATTTTTGTTCAATTATGATTTTTGTTCGTTCACCAAATACCTATTGAGTTTAACCTTTACTTGTACGAGTACGGGAGCAATATAGTGAGGTAATCGACCAAAGTTATTTCACAAGAAAAGTTTAGCCAAACGTGTAATTATTTCAATTTATGAAAAAAATCCTTTAACACTATAATCAAGTTTTGAATATGCAATTAAGAATTGAACTAAGAATTAAAAGTACATGTCTAAAGCAACATCACATTAGAAAATTGGGATGAAATCAATATAAAAAATGTCTAAACCTTAGAACAATTCAAAAATGTCTAAACCACCGAAAACAAATCGATAAAATATCAATGATATTTGTACCCACCTTAATCATAAACCTAAACGCCAAAATAATATCATTGATAGATGTAAAATTTTCTTTTACGAATAAAAATTTAAAAGAAACAGTTAAATAAATGTATACACACATAATTTGTTTAATTTCTTAAATTGATATGTTAAAGTAAAAATTGCACAAAGTTGAGATGGCAAAGTGTAAGTTTTTAACAAAGTTCAGATGGTAAAGTGTAACTACTTCTATATGATTTTTTTTGGCAAAGACGGTTTTGCCCTCATGCGGAGGGCACTTAGGAATATTCGGAGAATATTCCACCCGCGATGATCGCATTATAGGGCAAAGTGCAAAACTTATATATCCGTATGGTAAAGTGTAAAGAAAAATTAAGTATGGTAAAAAGCAAAAAACCGTAGTTTGGGGGTTTAGTGTTTTTTCTCTCGTCAAAATTATAAAAGAAGTTTTCTAGACTAGCATGCCTTTTTATTTATATGTCGTGAAACTTTAAGATGGATTTCGTTTCTTTCTTTCACATGCTTTGGATCTTTCCAAACATTTAGAAAGTGAAACAAAACTTACCAGTAGAGACCTTTGGCAAATTCTCTAGTATTTTCAACTAACTCTTGAATTAATTCTTATCCTTAGATTTGAGAAACTCATTTTTATCATGGAAATCTAAGGTTTTCACTGATTATTTTCAGCAAATGAAACTCAGAGAGATACATTATCCTTATTGTTGTTTCAATCTAGTAGCATAATTTGCTCTGTGGCATTAATTTCATCATCTTAACTTAAGATCTTGTGTGCCTTTTCCAAAAGGGCTAGTTAGATAGTCTCCAATTGTTAAATGGGCAGGAACTCATCAAAATTGCATTTAGGCAAACATTGCAAACTCTTTTAATTGTGACTCTATCGGTTCTTTGCTAAACACCATCGTTTATCTTACATTCCTCGTACAAATGAGAGAGTTTGCAATAGGTTTGAGCTAGCTTATGTAGATAAGTTCTCACCTAAGCCCATTTAACAGTGGTATCACCCCGGGTTTGGTTTGGAGGCGATGGTGGGAATCGACCCGACCCATTTGGTTTGGGGGCTCGGCGTGAGTGCGAGTGTTAGAGTTTGTGTTTGTCTCACATCGCTTCATTTTGGTCATTATTATGTATAAATGTGGGTTGAGCGACTTTCGAATAGCACTTTTTTAGCTTTTGGGGATGAGTTATAAAAGCCCATTTAACACCAATAAATCTTTACTCCAGCAAATCAACCCCATCCCCCACCCCAAGTAGGTGGCAATTTCTTTAAAGTACGAATATATTGCGTCATTAACAACCCAGTAGGGGTTTTCTGTTTCTTTGGCAAATTAGCCTTCCTTTCCCCAAGTAATTATGCTCGATTTTGTGCACGATGTTTATTTAAAGTTGTTGTTGAAACTTGCTGTTTGTCACAAATATCTAAAAAACTATTTATTTATTTTTCTTTTTTTTTTTGGTAATTTTATATTTACCAGGAGGAAGTGCCATCATCAGACCCTTCAAAACCTGAAGTTACTGATTATGCTACCTTGATGGCTATTATATACAGTATGGTGAAACAAGACTACACAATGCAGGTAATTACCCTTCACTTCTTGTTACATCATTTTTCTAAACTCAGCGATTTTTGCTGAACACGACCATTACCATTTTCTGGTCCATGCGTACAAATTTCAACTAGTCGTGCAATTGCAGGTTCGAATTGTATCGTCTCTCAACCACAAGTCTTCGCCTGGAGAACTTGAGACCTATTGCCAGATGTGGTCACTACGGCCTTTTGTAGATGATGATATAATGCATAAAGCTTGGAGTCTTGTTCCGTAACCCTAATTTTGCCCGAGATTTGCTTGCTCTTTGAGTTTGTTGTGGCTTTACTTTTTTCCCCATTGATGAGAATTAAAAGAGAATGGTAGTTTGGATTTGATAACTTTTGTTTTTGCAGTTCTATGATATGTCCTTATGTAAAGACAAGTTGCTTCGAATTATTTACACTTTGGTGGAGAGTGGTACTCATCTTTCAATTTTCATATTCAGAGATGTGGAATATTATTTTGCTTAACTTGTCATCTAAATATGAATGAGAGTTTAGTAGCAATGTGGGACCCGGACTCGGGCCATTGACTATGGCCGGTTAATGTTTTGACTCGAGTCAGCTGGTGAGGACCAGTTTTGAGTCAACCGGTGAGGCCAACTAAGGTTCACGATCATGTAGCACATGATTATCTGACACATAACTATGAGCCAAGATCTTATGGCATGATCATGTGGATGAATTTAAGCAATAAGGGCATTTTAGGTTTTTAATGTCATGAATTTAAAAGGTAGTTGTACTTAGAGAAAAATGAGGTGTGAATAAGCTTAAAATCACTCATAAAATCAAGCGTCGACTAAATGGGGCATATTAATTCATTGGGTTACAAGCCTACGAACCTGACCTAGAGATTGACGGGTTGGAATTAGTCTATTTTTTTTTAAAGTTTTTTCCTATTTAAAGGTTTGAAATATTGTAATTTGATTTTTGAAAAGCAAAATCACATAGGTAAAAGTTAAATATGGAAAATTTTATAATGAGAAACATAGTGTTAGTTTGTGCATGTCTAATTTAAAATTAGCCATTTCGTTTATATCAGGCTAAAGATTGAAGTGAAAAACTATTTACTTAGAATAGAAAAAGACCCCTTTCCCCCTTTTTTTAATAAAAAAATAGGGAAAACAATTTTATAAATAAATAAAAAATTCTTATAATGCGCTAAAAATTAAATGCATATTTATTATACTTGATTGATAGGTAACTTCATTTCACAAATAAGTTATCATTTGATTTTTTTAATCATAAATCAAATTGTGTGATGACACATAAAATTCTATATAATTAAAATCAAATAAAAATAGAAAATTAAATAAAATAAACATATTATGCTCTTAAGTAATTTTTTACACCTTACGTATATATTTATTTAAATCATAATATTTTTTAGTACAAATTTTAGGAGATGGGGGAGCTAGATGAGAATCGAATACAAATATCTTACCGTTATACTACAATGTGATTCCCATTTAATTCCTAAATTATTCATTTTATATATTTATCTAATTCTGTGGCAATTTTGTTTAACTGAAATTATTAGCTATACGAAATTTATGATATTATATTAAAATAGTATGATTTAGGTATTAAATTTTATAAGAGGTTATTTGGCTAAACTTATTCAAAATTATTTTAGAATTACTTTTAATAAATGTAATTAAAATAATATAAAAAATGTTTTGAGATAATATTTTATTTTGAAGAGAAAAAATGATGGAATGGCCCAACTTTTTAAAAAGCTTATAACATATTTATTTGAAATTTATAATAGTTTCTTTTCTGAAAATTTATACGTTACATTGCACTTTCTGTTCTGCTTGAAACCTAACACCTCTTGTCTTTCCAGCAACCACCATGGGAAGAAGACGAGGCGGCGGCAGCGGCAGCGGCGGCGGATCAAACCCCCGGTCGAATTTCGATCGAATCCTCCGCCGCCACATCGAGTCCGCCGCTAAGAACTACGCAACCATCGACCAATTGGTGGACCACCTCCGTTCGAACTACCCACACTACGCCCGCCACAAGCTCCAGCCCTTCACTAAACGTGTGAACCAAATAATCGGGATTTCAAGCAGCAGAAACGACCCAATGGATGATTCTGATGATGATATTGATACTCCAGTTATAAAGAAACGAAGGAAAATGGACGAAAAGGAGGAAAAATTGCGGCTCATTGAAGCTCAGCACGTGAGAAGTAGGAAAAGTGACGCTTCGAACAATAGCAGCGGCGGCGGCGGCTCATCATCCTCTTTGGCATCTGCTAGTTCGTCGGAAGGAGAAGATTCGTCTGATGAAGAGGTATCGACTTCGGCAGATGCTATCTATGGGGAGAAATTCGAGCCAGAGTTTGACTTGATGAAGTCGTTGCTACGGGAAAACCTGCGTCAGAAATCGAAGAAATTGGGGGAGGGAGGGAGCTTAAGGAAGCATTGGAATTGGAGGTTGTGGATAACAAGGATGTGAAGAAGGTAAACTTAATGAACGAAGAAGGTAATTTTGGAGATGGTCTGAATAAGATCAATAAGAATGATAATAGTGGCAGAAATGGCACTGGGGATAATGGGCCAATGTTTAAGGATTTAGGGGGAATGAGTGGAGTGATTGAGGAATTGAAGATGGAGATCATTGTGCCACTGTATCATCCGCAGCTACCACGCCACCTTGGAGTGACGCCTGTGACAGGTATTTTATTGAACGGGCCACCAGGATGTGGGAAAACTAAGTTGGCTCATGCCATTGCCAATGAGACTGGAATGCAATTTTACAAAGTTTCTGCTACTGAGTTGGTGTCTGGAGTTTCAGGTATAGATTGAGGTTACTCTATTGTATGAATTTACTGTGCAAATTTTCTAATGTGTTATTAGGAATACTGAAATTATTCCGATGTGGTATATTTAGAGGGACCTAATAAGTATTTCAACTATGAGCTTTTATGTGTACGTGCTGCTGTTGGAGCACCAACTCGGATGTTCGCATGATTATTTGGCTTACATATCAAGAGCGTGTAATTTTATATTGCATTGCTCTTATATGAGCTTTCACAAACCTTAAAATTTTGTAGCTTTCGAAGAATTGTACCTAGCCTGAAACTTCTTCATTTAGCTAGTTAGATAAGGATTTTTTCCAAGTTATATTCTTTGCATAATAACCACAGTTTATATTATTAGGTGGACAGATTCCTCCTACTCATCCCACTTTCAGATCTTGTTGTAATAGGCCGTCAAGTTGGACTGAATTTTTCTCTACAAATTAATTAAGACGTTAGCCAAAATCCAAGCCCACTTGTTGGCCTAATACTTTAGGTCCGTTTTGTACATAGAATTCTCTAGAATCTTGTAAGTTAGTTGTAAACCATCAAACAAGTTTGAGTGAATAATACAATTGTTCTTTACAAGCTTATTTTGTGGCTTATTTCTTAGCCATCTTCCTACAATTCTTCACACACAAGCACTTTCGAGAGAGAGATTGACTTAGCACGCGGGGCGGAAAACGCTAAGGCCACATAGCAGTGCGTTGTTAAGAGAACATGCCCGTGACGTTGTGTACTAAAATCTATAATGTGCCAGATTTTGGGAAATAACCAAGATTATGTGTACTTTGAGATTATGATTCGAAAACTAGCAATAAACCCCAGATTGGAAATCAACCAAACACGTCAGTGTTTCTATTGTCTACATGGCTATTCAACAATTGGATATCAAATTTGGTGGTAATTTCAAAAATCAAATTCATTGTTGATATCAACTCAAATGCAAATTTTTCCGATTCACCAAATTATGAGCAAAACCAAATAGGGCCAAAATTGTTTGACCGGTGCCAACTTGGGTTAACTTCAAGTATTAACTCTTAAGCTGTTTTCTAGTTTCCCTTGTATGCCTTGGTGCTAAATCTAGGTCTCTGTATGGCTTCTTACTTGTCTGTGGTTTGTGGTTTAGTCTTTGGAGTGTTTTTTTTTTTTTTTTTAATGATAGATTTCCATCAACACTTATTACTTTCCTAGGGTTGTGTATCATAGAAGGATTCATCCTTTCTTCTATTTTTTCCTTTGCGAACATTTTCAGGTGCATCAGAAGAAAATATTCGAGAGTTGTTCTCAAAAGCATATAGAACAGCGCCATCTATTGTGTTCATCGATGAAATTGATGCAATTGCTTCAAAAAGGGAAAACTTGCAGAGGGAAATGGAGCGCCGCATTGTGGCACAGTTGCTCACTTGCATGGATGAATCACCCGGACTCGTAAAACCTGTTGACGATAATGCAAATTCTGACAGTTCTGACTGCAGACCTGGCTATGTGTTAGTAATTGGAGCAACCAATAGACCTGATGCTATCGACCCTGCCTTGAGGAGGCCCGGACGATTTGATCGTGAAATTGTTTTAGGTGTTCCGGACGAAAAGGCACGGGTTGAAATACTATCGGTGCTGACATGCAATCTTAAAGTTGAAGGTGCCTTTGATCTTGTGAAAATAGCTAGGTCCACTCCAGGGTTTGTTGGAGCAGATTTGGCTGCACTAGCCAACAAGGCTGGTAACCTTGCAATGAAGAGAATCATAGACACCAGAAAGGTTGAGTTCTCCAAAGAACCAACAGACGAGGATTGTAGAGAAGACTGGTGGAGGCAGCCATGGTCAAATGAAGAAATTGAGAAACTCAGCATAACCATGACTGATTTTGAGGTAACGTGTATTCAATTATAGTCTACAAGTTGGTGAATGGTGAATGTGTGTTTGTTGCTGTATTTCTTTTTCTATTCGTTTTTCTTTTTTCTTTTTTCTTTTTCCCAGTGCATCTTTAGGGGTATATCTTTGTGGTACATTATGTCTTCTTCCCCACTGCTTGTCGAAAATAATGAACCGGTTGGAGAAATGGTGACGTGTAATGACAATTGCATTGCAACTTGACAATTCACAAACATATTTTTTATTAGTTGTAATATATTGCACCTATCACCTTTTCTATAACATGTATTCCTATGTGTTCTGCAACGTGTGGCCTGTGTAGAATATCTTTTGGGGGGTGGGAATGTGGGTTTTAAATATGCACCTAGGTGTCATAGACATAGAATTGTGGGTACAATATTATGGAAGTGGAAAGTCTCATCTTTTATGAGAAAAATGATCCCGCATCAACTAAGAGAACATTAAGCAAAAGAAAGGAACAATCACTAATATTTCTTGTCACATTATTTATTGTTTGATCAACTTGTATCACATTTTTCTGGTTATGCATGGACGACTGGATGTGGATGTGTTGCATAAAATTGCTCTTTGAAATTTTCAGATATTTTACCGTAACTGGTTTTTTGAAGATTTGGTTCTTCCTTTCATTTTCTTTTCCTTTTCTCTTACTTATTGTACCTTTCCTCTTTGTTGGGGTTTGGGGGTAGCTTCTCTTTCATTTGTGTTTCTTTTACACATCACATTAAATGATTGCTCCTGCAGCATATTTTTTATTGTATCATTTTTTATTATTATATATACTAAGTATTTCCCCAGGCCCAGCTTACACTCACCGGATATGTTTACTTTCTCTTAATAATGTCGTATTTCCAAACTTCCCTATAGGCCAGACCTTTATACTTCTATAACCTTTGGCATTTCCAGTAAGATACATGTTACCTTCACATATCAATCCAAGTTGCACAGCCAGAAAGAATATCGTAAAATTACATAAAACTTGCAACTTTTCATCATCTACCTAAATTGTGCAAGTGCAGAAGGGGATTTGTTTTATTTTAATTAGTGTTAATATGTATTGTGTATCCTTTTCATCTCTATTGTTTCTAGTTCTGCATGATCATTGTTCATTCCCGATTCCTCTTTTTAATGTCTACTGTTGTTGTGTTACATATGATCTTTTCATAAACTGATGGCAGGAAGCTGCTAAAATGGTTCAACCTTCTTCTAGAGAGAGAAGGATTTTCTGCTATACCAAATGTGAAATGGGATGATGTCGGAGGTCTTCATTTGCTTAGACAGGAGTTTGATCGTTATATAGTTAGGCGCATAAAGTTTCCCGAAGATTATGAGGTAACTTGTTTTATTTCCTTGTTTATTGAGCTGATCTAGATGGATTTTGCAATAAAACTGAACACGTGTTACTTTCTTGTTAAGTTTGACTCAATATCTAAATTGTCTATGTGCACGTATGCACTCATCAAAGTGTCATATGTTTGCTCTTTATGAAACTCCATCACAATCATATCATCCTTGTATTCCTTTAGCCTCTATCCCTGAAAAAACTAAGCCAACCAATGACCTACAAGAGAGAAAAGTTTTGCTGACAAAAGATTTTCCTGATTGTCCTTTTATTGAGTGACGATCGGGTGTTTATGGCCTTGAATAAGTTTCTCAATTTGTAGGATTTTGGGGTGGACTTGGAGACAGGATTTTTGCTTTATGGTCCTCCAGGCTGCGGAAAGACATTGATTGCCAAGGCTGTTGCTAATGAAGCAGGAGCCAATTTCATACATATCAAGGTTCTCTCTTAGGTTTAATTTTGCCATAATTTAGTTGCGGACAACAAATATCCACTGATTTCTTACTGTATTACTCTGTTCTTCATTAAGGGCCCCGAACTTCTGAATAAGTATGTTGGTGAAAGTGAGTTGGCGGTGCGGACAATATTCAGTCGTGCAAGGACATGTTCTCCTTGCATACTTTTCTTTGACGAGGTACTCTTTTTTTGGTTTCTATTACGTGCTTTCATATTAATCCCAACATCTTGTAGCTTTCATATTAATTCCAACATCTTGTATAGTGCTTAAACGCCACCTTGTCCTTATCTTAGGAGTTATGCCCAATTATAGTAACCCTTTCTTTCTATGTTTGAAATACTCTCCAACAATGACTCCCCATGTTTAGATTGATACAAAGTTTTAGACGAGAGTTGAAAAGGTAAAGACCGTAAAGTGCTGTGTATTTTTATATTTTAATGTCAAAATGTAGTTAGTTGATAGTTAGTTGCAGTTAAAGGAAGCATGTTCTTTTAACTTCATCTTTTCCCCACGTAAATAGGTGCTTGACGGTCCTGTGCAATGATCCTCTAAATTGTGCCACCATAAATGAGTATCTCCCTTTAATTTTGCAGTCCCAAAGTGTATTATTTTCTTTGTTTTTTGGCAACAAATACTATTTTAGATAATTCTTCCCAGAGACATTACATGTCAACTCTGATCTGCCCCCATCATTTTCTTCAGGAATATGATGAGTCTTGCTTGATGCCTTTATAGCATATTAAATATCGACCATATGAAATGATGATAATTAACTTCTTTATGAGGGCAGAAATTCCTGAATGAAAGGAAGCACTGTGGCAGGGTTATTCCAGATTTACTTCTAATCATTAATTCATTATAGTATAATCTGTACCATTCTTTAGGTTCATGCATTTCCTGGTCATCCTAACCTTCGCTCTAACACAAAATTGTTGGTGCAGGATGGTCCTTTAAAGCGAATGCAAAATTTTTACGACAAAATAGTCTTAGGCTGGAAGGATGAGAAAATAAAAAAGATGTAAAATACGATGATTAAGACCAGATGAAACTTTGGAATGTCTCCAAAGTGGGAAAAAAAGACCTTAAATAATCTCTCTGAAGTCTTCCTAGAATCTCTCTTATTAAAATTAAAAGAGACTCGTGATTAAATATGGACAAGTTGCAACAATTGAATTCTTCTAGAAATGGGTGAGGCTATATGTGATTGTAAGTTGGCACCTAATTCTAGGACTGTAAGTAGCAAACAGTAGGAATAATGAAATCCTTCTTGAACTATGTCTAACTTG
Organism: Rehmannia glutinosa; assembly: GCA_016081115.2. Taxonomy (NCBI): domain Eukaryota; kingdom Viridiplantae; phylum Streptophyta; class Magnoliopsida; order Lamiales; family Orobanchaceae; genus Rehmannia; species Rehmannia glutinosa. The sequence continues at coordinate 26,979,348 of CM071936.1, forward strand.
GCTAATTAGTTCATGATAATTTCCTAAACAAGAAAGGGAATCTAGAAGTGTTAAAAGTCCGACCAATTTCTGTAGATCCTGGTTGATAAGAATTCCTAAACATCCCGGAACTCACTGAACAGGAATGAGTTGATATATATTTTCAGATTTCATCTTTGTTTTTTCTTCTAGGCTCTAGCACAAGTATTGTAGCGCCGTGAGCCATCACTTCCTTTTTTTTCTTTTTTTTTGTAAGCTACAAATGACTTGACTGATTTCTATTTCCTCCTCGGTAAAAAGTTAGGTTGTTGAATGTTTTTATTTTTTCGTATCTCTGCACTTCCTTTTTCTATCAGGTGGATGCATTGACAACAAAGCGTGGTAAAGAAGGTGGATGGGTTGTTGAGAGGCTCTTGAACCAGGTTGGTAAATATAGCTTTCCTTATAATGTGTCCTCATATAACTTGTCTGGCCTTATTATGGACTGAAAATGGACATCATCTGCCTTTGCAGCTACTGATAGAGCTTGATGGTGCAGAACAGAGACGGGTGTTTATGTAATTGGTGCTACAAATAGGTAGAGATAATTGCTTGGAATATACAAATACTACCCTTGAGGTTTAGCATAATTACAAGAAAACCTAGTTATCATTCAAAATTACAAATATCTCCTTGACATATATTTCTAAGTTACAAATTACACCTACTGAGGGGGTGTTGAGGACGGTAATTTGTATAATAAATACAAACTCAAGGAGGTATTTGTAATGTCTCAAAGGATATTTGTAATTTTAAGATAACTGTTTTTTTTTTTTTTTTTTGTAATTAAACTAAACCTCGATGGTGGTTTTATATCCTTAATTGTGTCTGGGTCTTTGGACATTTTTCATGGATGGGAAGTAGAAAATAATCTGCTGAAATGTTTATCCTTTTCCCCTTATTTGGACATCTCTTATTTTCCTGACATGATGGCAGGCCTGAAGTCATGGATCGTGCCGTGCTCCGACCAGGAAGATTCGGAAGCTTATGTATGTTCCCCTCCCTAGTCCAGATGAACGAGGAATGATCTTGAAAGCTCTTGCTCGAAAAAAGCCGATAGATGTCAATATGGACCTGATGGCCCTAGGGAAAGACAGTGCTTGTGAAAATCTCAGTGGTGCTGATCTGTCTGCACTGGTATGTCTCATTTTCTGCCTTTGACTCTTCTTTATGCTTCCCACAAAGGATGTCCATTTTATTTTTATTAGGAATTAACAAAAGTCAACTGTCAGTTTCTTTCAAAAGTCGGCCCTTCAGGAAATGAATGAATTATGCATCAAGTTTACGGATAATTACAAAAACTTCCCCCGAGGTTTAGCCTGATTATAAAAATCTCTAGTTATCTTTCAAATTTACAAATACGTCCTTAAGGTGTTACAAACACCCAAATGAGATTTGTATTTACGTAATAAAGATCCCCCTCCTGATGGTGCAGTTTGTAAAAAGAAACAAATGTCAGGGGGTATTTGTAATTTTGAAGATAACTTCGTTTTATTTTGTAAGTAGGCTAAACCTTAGGGATAGTTTTGCAATTATCTCTAAAGTTATAGCTGGATTGAAAATAGAACAGAAAAAATATTACCTCACTAAATGAATTGCATGATTTTAATTTGATTCGTTATTGTATATTTGTCTATCATCCATATTTAACTTTTTAAGTTCTTCCTTAAATAAGATGATTGTGTATTTGTGTTATAGCAAGACTGATAATATTTAATTTTATATGACAAGACTGATAATATTTAATTTTATAAATCAAATGATCATATTAAATTTTGTAAGTTATGGCAAACTGATAACATTTAATTTTACAATATAAAAATGAAATATAGAACAGTTGCATTCTGCAATCAATCCTTACTTTTATAGTAAAGAATAAAAGTATTAGGGCAAATAAAAAAACACCAAACATCGCCATCCGACTGAGGGAGTATATGTTATCCTGTGTAAGAATTGTCATGCTCACTTGTGGTATGCCTTAGAGATTTATTTATGAAGAGATGCATTTTCTAAACGGCAGATGAATGAAGCTGCTATGGCTGCTCTTGATGAGAAACTGACATCACCCTGTAGAAGCCCGGGTGTACCATGGACCATCAAAGATGTACATTTCAAGAGAGCGTTGGAGAAAACCTCTCCTTCTGTTTCAGACAAGGTGCTTCTGGTTTTACTAAATGCATTTTCTTCTTATTTTACACATTAGTGGCCTTTACTACAATTCGTTTTCTCTCCTCACCAAATGCGTATTCTTTGGGTGCAGCAAATACGATATTACAAGCTTTTGTCAGAAAGCTTCAAATCTGCATGAGAGCTGAGTTGGTGCTTCAAATGCTTGATTGCTTTGAAAGCAGCTGTGTGATGATTACCACAATAGGTATAGTTACCGTTTAATGTTATCTATTGCACATGATGACCCAACAAGATAATCTCTGTTGGGGGAGGAAGTCTTTTAACATTTCAAAGGAAGATTTTTATTCTTGGTAGTCATCAATGGACTTTCTTTCTTCTTTCTTCCCTTTGTTTTTTCTGAAAGAAAAAAGAAATTCTTTGTGGTTCTATTATTTATTTGGGATAATTACAATAACCATCCCTGAGATTTAGCCTAATTACAAAGAAGCCCGACTATCTTTCAAAATTACAAGTATCCCCTTGACATTTGTTTGTTTTACAAATCGCACCTTTAGGAAGGGTACTTGTTAGGTAAATACAAACTTCAAGGAGTTGTTTGTAAGTTGTAAGTTGTAACACCTGAAGGGGGTATTTGTAATTTGATGGATAGCTGGAGTTTTTTTGTAATCAGACTAAACCTCAGTAGTAATTTTTGTAATTATACTGTTTATGTTATTCTAAATCTGAGGATGGATTACATTATAGGCTGTAGTCAAATTAACCATTCATGTCTTTTTTTTATGTTAAAGATATGGTGTTACAGAATTTTAGCTTCAAGCTACAGGACCTAACAGTGCACAAACATTTACAGGTCCTACTATAATGTGGTTCTTGTAATGCCCTGAACCCATTTCGGTTAGGAACGCTAATGTGGGACGCTTGAGTATTTATAAATAGTTGCAGAAGCATAAATATAATACTTTAATTACTAAAATGTGGGCTTAAAAATTTCTTAAATAAACTTGAAAGTATCAAAAGCGATAAAGGTTTGATAAGAGTTACGCATTAGTAAAAATTCATATTACATCAACCTTAAATTTGTTTAATCAAAACATAGGTAATTTAGTTAGTGGGAATAAATAGAATGACGCCCACGTAGACAGTCCCCTACGCCTCAACTTCCAGCTAATCATTATTATCTGAAATGTAAAAACATTTGAAGGTGTGAGTTGTGAAACTCAGTGGGAAACGTAAAGTAGTACACTATATCGGTCAAACATTGATAATGCAATATAAATCATTTTTTGACATCGGGGTCATTCCCCACCCGTTGGCAACATATAAATAGCTCATTGGTTCTTTTTCGACACCGATGGGTGGTCGTCCCCACCCGTTAAAGATATATATATATATATATATATATATATATATATATATAATAGGCCTTTTCTAACACCGAGGGTCATCCCCCCCGTTAACATCATATAAATAGCAGAAGGCACATTTTAGCAATTATAGAGAGTTGACAAATATAGTATAACTTGACGACATGCTTACAAAAATAAAAGTTTACCCACCTTTGAAGTTTTGAAAGCTAGTGATGTAATTGATTGCATGAGCCATATCAGGATTGTGCCGCACCTAACACGATTAAATTCTTCAACTTATTGACATATGACAATGTAGATAATTATTAAGTAACTTGATCTCTCCGGCTAAGTAAAATCAATCGTTCTTAAAGTCAAGTATCTTATAATCGGGTCTTGGTACCCTTTTAAAGAGCTTTAAAAGCGATCATTGACTAAAGTCAAAGTCGAAGTCAAAGTCAACGATCAAAGTCAAAGTATGACTAATTAAATTCAATTAATCACTTAAAAATAATTAATCTACTAACAACCCGTTTTAGATAAAATTCTCGATCAATCGAACCACTAATTTATAAAATCATAGCCTCGACTTTAAAATCGGACTTATTTAAAAATAACATGTCATCTCGAAAATATCTTAGTCTCGTTATTCTTAAAGAAAATATTTTGAAATCTCACGTTCCGGAAAAATCACTTTACGTTGCTTCCGCTATCTTTTTGCCTCATAACCCTAGCTTACTAACCTAACACTTAACATCAATTTTTTGAAAAGTAACATTGGTTTGCGTGCAAAAGCCCTGTCACATCACATCACACTTTATGTCAAATCGATCACTTTTCACGCATTTATACCTACACCTATCACCCACACTACCAACCTATCATCCTATCACCTATTGCAACAATTATTCATCACCACCACATTACCCACCCTGGCCACCTCACCGGTGCCGCCGCCACCTCCAGGTGGCGGTGGTCGGCCGACGGGGCGTATTTCGCCGTTTTTTGAGCTCTATTCGATTTTCCCGATTTTCTAACTCTAAGTACTAAGTTTTAATAACTTTTATCATCAAAATCACTTTTCAAAACCGAAAGTTTTCATAAACAATCATCCTCAAGGCATTAAGCTTCTATTTAAAAAATAATGGATTAATGAGACCAAAATCACTAATTGTTCAAGTTCATCTAGTAACTCAAATCCTTCACCAACAATCACTTATACAACTTCTGAATATCATCTTAAACCATTAATATCAAGCTTAAATCATCATAAATAAATAAAACTCAAAATCAAAAACAAAGTCTAGAATCATCACATTACATTAAATTATCAAACTATAATTAATCATGCTTAAAACAAACAAAACATCATCTTAAAGTTTTCATCATTTGGCCATCCCCTATGGTTCAATTAAGGGGTATATTTTCATTTTCAAAACAAGATTTAAAACACATAATCTTGCTCTTACAAGTTAGATATAACCAGTGTTCTAGGCGCTAGTCGGACGACAAACTAGGGTCTAGCGCTTAGGCGGAGCTTGAGCGGGGTTAGGTGGGACTTAGACGGGACCTAATCGGAAGAATAACATAAAGCGAACAAAACGGGCCTAGCTCTGGCGGGGACTAATTGAGCTGCGGAGATTTTTTAATGTGGATATAACACAATCTATAAACAAAAAGTGAAACAAAAATTATTTGTTCATAAATATCATATCGACGAAAATTAAGGAGCAAAAATGGGGTTCTAATCTTCTTAATTTCTTCATCAAAGTTCATTTCTATTGTTAATAATTGCATAGGATAATCCTCTAAAAAGATTTAAAGTAAATACAATAATTAAAGAAAAGATGAAGAAATTTTTACCTTTGAAGCTTTCTTCAACAATGGTGGATTTTAGACTAAGTATGGGGTGTGATGGAGGAGTGAGGGTGTTGGGGGTTTTATAAAAATGCAAGAGTGCTTGGGGTGAAAATATCTATTTTTATATTTTCACCCTATTTTAAAATTATTTGCAAAAGTTAGTATTTTTAAAAATCTTTAAGTAAGCTATTATTATTTTTAAAAATCTCGAGAGTTAATCAAAACTCGTTTTTCATAAATTTAGTCTCGAATTCCCCAAAATATAAAAAGCACTTTAGTGAAAATCTCCAAAAATTCACTTAATCGGTGCAAAAATCTCGATCCTAAAATTTAAGTCCAGATTTACTCCATAATAATATCCATAATATGTCATCGTGATGTCCATTCATATCCATTATCGTAGTCGGGCGCAATCGATTCTCGGATGCTCAAAATATATAAAATGCATAAAGCGAGTAAATTGCACAATTAAAATGTAAACTAGATATGATGCAACATTATTCATGAATATTAAAAAGGGTTGGGTTGTCAGCGATAAGGTCTTTTTATGCATGTTTTATGTGTATATTTAAGTATGATTTGAGTTATTTCATGGTTAGTTTCATAAATATTTGATTGTACATAGTTCATATTACTCCGAGGTGCTTTTATTGTAGATTGATGATTAATTTGTTTTTGGTGAATTTTGGGCCATGGTTTCATGTCAAAACATACCAGGGGTTTATGGATGCAAAAACACTCGAAATCCCAAGCTAAACGCGTCATTTGGCCGCCACCCCAGTCAAACACGGCTAGAGTGTGCTTTTAAGCACTCCAGGTGCACTGAGGAGCCAAAACGAGCAAATTTTACGGCCACGGCGTACCAAACACGGCCAGTGTTAAGGAAAAATCCGAACACACTGGTAGTGCTTTTAAAGCACGGGCGTGCTTTAAATCGATCAGGATTTTCTTTGGCGGAAATTATGGAAGCTTTCTCTTTTTGCTTTTTGACAACTTTTACATCTCATTTTCCGCACCAAACTCTATTATTCTCTCAATTATCACATGAAAAACAAGGATTCAACCTATGACTATGGAAGTGGAGCAATTATTTGTCAAAGATGACATTGTTAATGTGTTCTTTCAACACGAATATCTATAAAAGCGAGTTTGGGTTGGAGGATTCCATTCCATTCCATTCCATTCCATTCCATTCAATTCATTCATAGAGATTCATTGTATATTCATTGTAAGTTTCAAAGCAAAAATACATTGAGAGGATAAAAGAGAGGTAGAGTTGGGAGTTGAAGAGCGATAGAGGGAGAAGGCTTGGAGCTCAACATCATTGCAATTAACTTGAGGAGGAAGTCTTGAATTGGTCTTGAATAAGAGCTAAGTACACCATGTTCATTTTATTCAAATCTTCATGTAGTATACTCTTTTGTCAAAACCATGTGTAGCTAAATTTCTAGTGTTTGAATGTAATGAACTCTAAAAGTATGAATTTTGTGATTAAGGCTTGAATGTTTTTAATAATATCTTCATGTTTTGTGCGATTCACTTATATTATGCTTTATTCATTCGGTGGTATATGCGCAATATTGATTTGAAGTTTATTTTTCATTCGGAAATCGAGAGATTCATGGTGAAAATAGAACTATATAAGTGCGAAAGAGTTACATGCGATCCTAGATATGGGGCGACATAAATCTTTCGGATCATGGTCAAACCTAATATGAGAATTCACAAATCGTTATAATCTTTGTCTTGGGGGTTTTAACTAGAAAAGAGATTTGAGTTAATCAACTTGAGGTTAGAAGTTATTTCGCTCGATAGAGGTTTAACTTAAATCGGGAATTTCTACGGTCCATGAAACATGAGATTTTACTAAAAGAGTTGGTTTTTGCTTAAGGGTTTTTTGGTTGTATCTTTATCTTGTTAAATCACAAAAACATTTTAGAGGATTTACATTCAAACACATTTCTCGGATCTTGACTTATTATTCTACAATCTACTTTTATTTGATCTATTGTAAGTTGTGATTATTTCAAATTCTTTATTTTTCATTTTCCATTTTTAACAAACAAAACTACGAAAATTGTTAGGTTAAATAACAAAAAGACGGTAATTATTAAGATCTTACAATCCTCGTGGGAATGACACTCCTGGTACTCAATAATCTATACTATAAAGCGATAGGTGCACTTACGGTTTTCTAGAGTAGCTTTTGAGCCATCGATCCAACCTCCCTACTTAAAAAAATTGTCCTCGAAATTCGACTTACTTTACTTAGGAAGGTTCGGATACTTAGCTAGGATCTCTTATCTCTCTCCCAGTAGCCTCATCCTTACCATGTCGACTCCATTGTACAAGCACTGAGGAACTTCTCGATTTCTCAACTTTATGTACTTTTTTTTCCCAAAATAGCGGGGCTCTCTCATAGGTAAGGTTATTATTGACATCCGATTTATGGTTAATGATGTGGCTTGGGTCGTAAATGTACTTCCTAACCATATATATGTGAAACACATTATACACTGCTACACAAGTTACGGAGGTAGTGCTAAGCGGTATCGACATCTCAATCCTATCTAAAATTTGAATGGTCCAATATATCGTTGTCTCAATCCCTTTCCTTTCTTCCCAAAACGAACACCTCCTTTCAGGTGCTTTGCCTTGAGAAATACTTGTCATTTACTTTAAATTGTAGGTCATTCTTCCATGTGCTTCATGCACGTAAATTTTTATGTAAAAGTCTTGTCTTTGCCTTAATTACATGTCTTGAATCTTAGCAATCACTCCCATTGTTCTCTCAATAATCTACGGTCCAAAATCTTGCGTTCACCAACTTTGTCTAATGAGTCGGTGATCGACATTTTCTTCCATACAATGCTTCATATGGTGCCATTTGGATAGTAGCACGAGTAACTATTATTGTAAGCGAAGTTCTAAGCGGTAAATAAGTCTCCAACTTCCATCAAGATCCAACACGTTTATTCGAGGCATGTCTTCCAATGTCGAATTGTTCTCTCACTAACCATCCGTTTTTGCGGATGATGCGATCTTTGAACTTAAGCTTCGTCTTCATAGCTGCATCTGGACTTTCCCAAAATTTCGATGTAAAAGCGAGGATCACGATCGATACAATGGATACGGCACTCCTTGAAGGCTAACAATCTTCTCAATGTAAAGTCGAGTAAACAATCCATCTGAAAGTCATCCCACGTTATAAAGTGTGGTCTTGAGTCTGTCTACGGTAACCCAAATAACCTCATTCTTCCTTACGGATCTGGGTGGTCCTGTCACGAAATTCATAGTAATGTGTTCCCATTTCCATACAGGAATATCCAGTGGGTTTAATAATCCTGACGGCCTCTGGTGTTCGGCCTTCACTTGTTGACAAATGAGATATCTTTCCACAAATTTGCCTATCGTAATGCTTCATATTCCTCCCCAGAAAATTTCTCTCAAATCCCTTTACATCTTCGTTTCTCCCGGATGGGCTGTATAAGGTGTGTTATGGGCTTCATCTAGAATCTCCTTTCTCAAGTCCTCATCCTTAGGTACGCATAACCTGCCATCATAGTATAGGTCCCAAGGGGTGTGAGTAAGGTTTAGAAGGGGGGGTTGAATAAACTTACCAATTTTTCGATTTTAGTCCTTTTAAAATAATACAGAGTTAATTTCATAGCTAAGTCCTTGAGGGACTGACTAAGTTAGTTAACCAGCAGAGTTAGCCCACTCAACAGATTTCGATTGAAGGCTGATAAAATTTCATTTATTTAGTCTAAATCTTAATCTTTTTGTAATGAGATTTTCAACGGAAGACTTAATACCCTTGAATTTTATTTAAGTTTGTTTTAACACTTGGTTTTAGCACTTTGTCAATTATCGGTTGGATAGCAAACTATTAGAGATATAAAGTGTTATACTGAGAATCAAAATCTTTGAAATGTAAATGACACATGATAATTTTTATAGGTTCGAAGATGGGGTAATTCTTCTTACTCCTCTCTTCTCCAACTCTGGAGAATCCACTAAGTATTGATCAGTACAAGTGGTTATCAGTCATATCAAGTCTTGATCACACAACTAACTTGATCCTTTGGGACTCGGTTTGGAGATGCCTTAGTCACGGTGCTTCTCGTCCGGCTAGAAAGCTTATTCACTGGGCATTGCGCTACTTCCAGCTCACTTGCTCAAGCTTCTTGGATTTGATCACAAAGCCCTCCAATAACTTGAGACTGGTTCGACCTTGAACCTTTCTACAATCCTCATTGGAATGTAGACCCCTTTGATTCTTCAAAAGTTTTTCTCTTCAACAGTTTGAAGTTGTCTTTCCTTCATAGCTTGGTGTTGGATCGATTTCTTCGAAATTTAGCTTGAGAATTTGCTTGAATAACTTGAGAATATATTACGGCAGGTTATAGTTCGAATAATTGCTCGATAGTTCGTGGTTCAGGTTATCAAGGTTACCTCTTCTCAAAGTGATTCTCAGCCTTTTATAGTGAACTTTCAAAAATCTGCCCGTTGAAGAGATAGGACAATTTTTAAAAGTCACTGTATTCGTTGGCTTGTCTTATTGCAGATCCTTGATATTGACATTTTCGTATTAAATGAATGTTCAGTTTTGATCGACCAATGAGTGCGATCTTACGATTGGTTTATTCATTTTGCACACTTCCTGGGACCGAACATTTCTAGAACATGGCAGCACGGAAATATTACTTATTT